>QZGG01001000.1:0-85982 GCA_006409495.1 Sedum album | reverse complement strand
TGTATCAACCAAATGTGTTACATTAGAAACAGTAAGAAACATTTTCCAGTTGAAAGCCGAACAGAACAAAAGGATTCCCAGTTATTTCCTACCTGCCGGACAAAATAGACATTGCATTGCTGAAAGAATATGTCGACATTGACGATAACCGACTGTTGATTACTTGGTTAGGCGCCACGGCACCAAACCGTGGCCTATTGGGATGTCCGTCCTCCGGTTCATCATCAATACCCAATAGATCAACTATGATCATCGGAGACTCGGGAGGTTCATCCACCGGAATACGGCCTCCTAACATGTCCAACACCATGTTCATACTAGGCCTTAACTTTGCATTTTCTTGAATGCACCACAATGCGACACGAACAAGTCTTTTAACTTCCGTTTCGTCAACTCCGCCCCCTTCGAGTATTCTTGAATCCACAATTTCCATAAGCTTCCCTTCTTTCATTTTCTCAATCACAATCTTTGGAAAATATTCCCACTTTTTTCTACTCTTGTTTCCTCTTGTATCCTCAACAAGACTCACATTCCTCTTCCCTCCAACCAACTCCAACAGAACCATTCCATAGCTGTAAATATCCGACTTCTCCGAAATTCCATTTTCCAAAAGCCATTCAGGTGCTAAGTACCCTCTAGTCCCTCGGACGGACGTAACAATCCTGCTTTCATCTCTGCCCATAAGCTTAGACAACCCAAAGTCAGAAACCACTCCTCGAAAATTCTCATCAAGTAGAATATTTTCAGGCTTGACATCCAAGTGCAAGACCCTCGAACGACAATCCTGATGAAGATATGAAAGCCCTTTCGCTACGTCTAACGCAACTCTATACCGCAAGTACCACGTTAAACATCCGCCACAATGTTTACTACTACTTTCTTTCTTAGGAAATATCCAATTAGCCAAAGACCCATTTGAGATATAATCATAAACAAGAAACTTAGAACCACCTTGCACAACACAATATCCAAGAAGGCGAACGAGGTTTATATGTTGCACACTTGCAATGGCTGAAACCTCTGATCTAAACTCCTTATCCCCTCGTTCTTCTCCGCAATTAATCCTCTTAACAGCAACTGCAGTGCCATCGGATAAAACCCCTTTAAACACAGATCCTGACGCACCTTGACCGATCAAAGTTTGGAACTTATCAGTAGCATCTTCAAGTTCCCTTTGCCTAAATTTAGTAGGCACACCAGCAACTTTTCTTAAAAAACTGTACTCAATTTTCAGCTCTCTACTCTCAGAAACCAACTTGGTCTCTAGGATTTTTCTTCTACGATTAAACCGGTTCCGAAAGCCAATCCAAACAAGCACAGCAAGCAAGCCAGCAACAGAAGCTCCCAATATCAAGAAAAATGGTTTGGTTAGTTTGAGACAAATATCAGAAATAGTAATGAGTAAAATCAAGGCAGTAACCAATAAGCCTGCGAGTATGTTCGCTCTGCGATCCTCCATTACTGAATCATTGAACCCACAAGAACTACTTATTCAAAACATGAATATAGTAGTTGAGATCCATTTTCTTGAAAGCACTGAAAAAACTGATCCAGTATTGAGGTTCAAGTTGCAGCATTGAATGTAGAAAACTAGTTATAAATTTATGTCACTAAACTTCCTCAACCTGTGCACATTTTTCAATTCCTTAATGTTCGAGTCAACGACGGTAAAATAATATCTAGGAATGTTTTTTTTATGTTTGTTTTACAAGATTATGACCAGGTCTATGAAGTTAGAACGCGTCTACTTTACTAAACGGAAATGCACGGAGTATCGATATGTATAAAGCCTAAAGGGTGCTATTGACGGTTTTTCGAAGCCACATTTCCGTATACTGTATCTAATGCATGAAATTTGATATGAAACACATGTTATTAAATGCATTTTGGGTACTAGTTGAAAGAAAACTGAAGCAACTAAATGTAGTGTAGGTGGGGTTATAAAGAAGGTGGAAAAGTAAGCCTATTCGAAGAAAATTAGTACCCTTCAGTCACTCGTTTTTCCTGGATAATTTAGTTTTAGTGTTTGATAATTGATATGAGCTTTTGGCATTGACTGTGGATGCCAAATGTGCGAACCCAGAATCTGATTTTAATGTGGTTAAACGAGTTAGGATCAAAGAATCTAACGGTTGGAATTGCCGGTTATCAATATCAACTAATAAATTAGTAGAAGTCAATGGTTGGAATGACGTCTTTCGGTTTCACAAAAATCCATCTATCCTTCTTGAACCTTTTCCGTGGTTAAACCGTCAAAATGATGTATAAAAGCGTCGAAAGTCACTTGTTTCTCATCGATACGCAATCTTGTTACGAGGAATTTGATTTGCTTAGTAGTTGACAAAAATGTATTGTGCAGTTCACACTGCAATCTTGTTTTGGTGTGTGTATGTCACTCTAACAAATTCAAAGCTAAGGAGGCGATAATGTTGAAAGATCCGCTAGTAAGGAAGAATGTGCTTGTCTTTCACAATTAAAAGAGAATAGAAAAAACGGTTTGACTTTAAAATGATATAGGGATTATAATCACACTCCTTCCAGTTTCCAAAACAATTGTAATCACAAGTCTTTCTACTTATTCGCACAAGAACCGAACAAATCCTAGACTCAAATTGGATATGCACTCAGGAGGACTTGAACCATTGATCTCTTAAAAAATCATCAGTCTCTCCTAAATTTGAAAAAAAAATAGATAGATGAACATCATAAAAAAATTATGTTTGCATATATAATATTCCAAAATTAAAGAAATTCAAACTCCAGTTGTAACGGATGATCAGAAGTCGGTAACAGACAATAAAGTAGACAATATACATCGGGCAAGCAGGCACCAGACATGTTGCGCATTAATTCTTTTTTTTTTGATTCAAGGTGAGGTGATTTCATAAATACATGGATATTACAATAAGAGCACATGAAGTCAGACTGAAGGGACAAATCCTAAGACAATTCTACGTCGAGAAAGTCTCATAAAAGACATTTGAAGAGCAGGCCATGATCGGCGCCATCCCAACGAAACTCACCATAGTCCGCAACCAACTGGACTCGAAAACACATCCCAAACCACCTCAGACAGTAGACCAAAAGGGCTTCAGGACAAAGAAAGGCTGAAAAAAACAAACGATCCAAGAGGCCCAACAAACCACAAGCAGCAGGCCCATCAGCAGCAGGCCCAATCACAAACACCCCCAGCAAACCCTAGCTCCCACCAGCCGCCACCCGAGACCACTAGCACATCAGCCGCCGCCCGAGACCATTCGCTCACCATCCGCCATCCACACAGCCTAGCCTCAGCCGCCGAGCAGCATGTCCCACCCTCGCTCAACCGAGCAGGATGTCCCACCCTCTCGCACCCGTTCCTCCGTCGAACCCAGCAGCCCCACCCCCTCTCATACCGTTCGACGTCCAGCCGTCGCCGCCCCAGATCTGCTGCCTACGATCCGTCGCCCGCACCAAGTTGATCCAGCCGTTCGAAAGCCCATCCGCCCTCCTGCCCATAGCCCGCTCAACCGCGCCCCAAACGACGCTGGAAACCACCAGTTGGTAACCGCACCCAGACTTGGATTGAAGACCAAGCCGTGGGACGCCCGCAGATGCCGTCAACCAACCGTGGCCAAGCTCCGAAACCCACAGCAGAAACACCCCAAACCACCACCCACAAAGCCGCACAAACATCCCCGGAAAGGGATCGGAAAAGCAAGCACCAGGGCTTGAAGAAAAGCTAGCACAAGGCTAGAGGAAGAGGAAGGCAAGCCTTCATTATTGAAAGGAAAGACATAGCGAAAACCGAAAGGAAATCTACACTGCCGCGGGCGGAGGAAGACTAACCTCCTCCCCGAGAGGAGAGGTGTCTTCCCCACCCAAAACAAGGATTATCAACGAAGGCTCTGAGAGAGTTTTTCAGTGGAGAGATGTTGCGCATTAATTCAAAACAATAAAGCTTTGAACTGTCTACTCCCAAACAATTATATTTTCCTAAAAGAGATATTAGTTATAGTTTCTACTTTAGGTTTCAAATTAATAAAAAAATTAATATGCTGTTGAACTAACAAAATTTTCAATTTAACTTCTATATTTCCAAAAAATAAGTAAAAAACATGAAATTGTTAATAGGAATTGTGTTTTATTTCTCAAGGGTTAAGTACCAGGAAGACATTAAGTACTTGTGAGACGGAAGGATAAAATTTCAACCGTTGATTTGACTAATCTGACGATTGAGATTAAAGTTGAGTTTTAATTATAATGGGCGGTTGGGTTTGCAATATACAAGGGCGTGGATTTTGACGCTTATTTTTAGTTTAAATCTCATCCGTTGGATTGATGAAAATCAACCGTTGATATGGCATCCAACGTTTCTACGAAACATAAATGTCTTTCTTGAACCATTCCCTACTTCTTAATATCTATTAAAAATGGAGAGATATTTATTGAGAAAATATCAAGGAGGACCGTCAAATATGTGTAAGACCGTAGGACGTGATCTCAAACGTTTAATAATACAGTGGATGAAACATTTAACAGTTTGTAAGAATTTAGTTTCGTAATTATATGCACCAACTACATAATACACAAGCTTCGCTGGTATTTTTGTCAGTTCCATTAGTAGGATGTTTCCTAGACCCATTTCAGCCACAGATTGTCTTTGTGAAGGTCGCAACGCGGAAATAACTTCTTGAAACAGTTTGGGCGAACCTCTACACAATACGCTCCTATATTGTGATTATGCTGGCACAGGAAGAATCTCTTTCTGTATTCTAATCTTTTTTGTTTATGATCACATCTCTTTCTTTTTTATTGTTTGGCATACGACGACTCAGTTATCTGTAGAGTTGCCCGAATCTATAGTAGCCTCGCTACCGTCATCAGAATGTTCTCAAGGGTCTGCACAAAGTACATTAATAAAAATATAAATTTTTATTTCTTATTAATTACAAATAATGATACATTGCTCCAATTAATAACAAATTACATTGATAAGAATATAAATAATACCTTGCTCTGATTCTGCGTAGACACTGCTCCTCTCTTTCGTTTTAGTATTGTTAAATAGATAGATCAAAAGTTAGATAAACGATATCAATTATTGAAATTCAGATTAAAGTGTTTTTGTGTTATATCTTTCTTCTTATCATTATGTAAATTATGCTTTCGTGTACGAGTAGATATTGAGATTTTCCTTGTAAATTCAAACTATGTGTTGAACTCTTGGGGTTTTGATGATGACAAGTAATCAATACTAACTAGTGTATTGAGCGTGCAGATTGTGCTTCACTGGACTTACTTAACGACTAGTCTGAAGTCGTTGGCAGTAGCAGTTCCTGATATTTCGGACAGAGAAAAATCAGGGAAGATTATCTAGTTGCCTAAATTGATTATATCAATTGTGATAATATTCTAACTGCCTAAACTGATTATATTGATTATGATAATATTTAACTGCCGTTTTAGAGTTGAGATAAAATATTGTGAGATAAAATCTGATATTTCCTAATTGAATCTTGCATGGATTGTAGGGTTTGATTTGGAAGGTGTGGCTTAGTATAAAAGCCAGCAGCAGCAGCTCGATCTGTGACTTTGTGAGATAGCGAGGAGCGATCGAGACCAAAGCACAAGGAGACGAGCAAGGCAGCAAGGAAGCGAGCGTGACGCGTTTACTACGTTGGTTGAGTGCTTTTCGTGTTAGGCTAGAGACTGCATCAGTCCATCTAGCGTGAGACGGTTTGCTGCAGAACTTTGAGTTTGTTGGTGTCTGAGAATCAAGGGCAGCTTAGAACAGTAGTAAACGAGGAGTTGTACTAGCTGATTCAAGTGTATTCGGTTCGAGACATTAATAAAGTTCGAAGTTGAGAATCCTTCCAGTTGCTGCTGGAAGGGGTGGTTTTTCCCAGTTGGGTTTCCACCTAAAATCGTGAGTCTTGATTTACTTTGTTTATTACGTTACTCTGTTTATTCCGCTGCGACTAGTCGTATCGAGGGACAAGTCGACCCTCACGACTAGAAGTACAAGCTAACCTCGATCCAACAATTGGTATCAGAGCCCGGTGCTCTAGATTAGTGTTAGCTTGCAGGTACATGGCTAAAAACTTCGGAGATTGGACACCCCCCACTGAAATCGGGAGAATATGACTGGTGGGTCAAACAGTTCAAGTCACATGTGTGTTCACTGGACGCTCAGGTCTGGAAGGTCATTACTAGAGGAGATGAACCAATTTTGGACCAAATGATGCTGGTTAAGGATGAGAACCTTTATGATGAAGAAGACTATCGGATCGTTGAGAAGAATCATCGTGCAAAGAGTTCTCTTCAAGCACTGACGAAGGAGACAAACGGAAGATTCTAGGTTACGACACTGCTAATGAGATTTGGGAAGCCCTGAGAAGACTGTACTCTGGGAATGAAGATATCCAGAAGAACAGAATATTGACAGCACTCAAGGAGTATGAGTCGGTTGCTCAGGGAAGGAATGAATCTCTGGAGGACTTCCACTCCAGGTTCCAGACATGTGTGGGACAACTAGTCTTTCTGGGTGAAAAGATGGAAGATTGGAGAATCACTCACCGGTTCCTCCAGGCACTGGATCCTAGCTGGGATCACATAGCAATGGCTCTTCATGCTCAATCAGATATTAAAGCTATAACACTGGAAGAACTTGTAGCGAGACTTCAGTCACATGCTATTGTTCAAAGGGAAGACGGCCTCCAGAGAAGCTACAAAGTCCAAATCACTGGCACTTAAGGTTGAAAAAGCGTTTGAACTAGTCCAGACTGATGCTCAAGATGATGAGGACCTTGATGAATCCACTGCCTTGATCACCAGAGCACTAAGAATGACAAAATGGATGCTATGAGGAAAGTCAGAAAGTTAACAGAGAGACAACCAGAACTCACAGTCCTCTAATCAGAACACACAATCGACTGGTCCTAAAGACAAGAAGGACATCATATGCTGGTGGTGCCAAAAGAAAGGACATAGTCAAGCTGAGTGTCTGAGAAAGAAGGCAGGAAAGCCTGCTACTGAAAGGGATGGCAAAGCAATGCTGGCTGCATGGGGAGAAAGTGATTGTGACCTACCAGTGAATCGGGAAGTTGCTTATGGCACTTGGAGATGACACGAATAATGAGGTAATACTAACTCTCCTTCTAGAATGTCTCGTGCTGATTTATTAGAACTCCTGAGAAAACTAACCGATGTGAATGAAGAAATGAGTAGTATATTGGAAGAGCAGAAAGTTGAAATTGCAGGTCTTATTGAGAACAATCTTTTATGGTCTAGTACTGCTATAGAACTTCAGGATGCGATTAAGAAGAAGTCTGTCAAATGTAACAACTGTCCTGATCTGAAAGAGGAAGTCAAGCAATTGAGGAATGAGATACAGAAATTGGAAAAGGAGAAAACAGAACTATGGTGAACTGGAAAGGAAGAGTCTAGAGAATAACGAACTGGTCACAAAACTGGACAAGCTTGATGCTGCTGAACAAGAGGCACCTACCCTGAGAGAAAGATTCCGACCAGGTCTAGGATATGTTGCTGAGGAGAAACACATTGCCTCCACTAGTTCTGACAGAACACATCATAGCCAGATAATTTCGAAGATCATTCCAACGACCAGTATGTGCCATTTGATGGTTCTAAGGCATATCAGATGTGGAAGAAGCAAGCAGACAACACTGGACCATTGAACTTCCAGCACGAAAGAAAGGGAAACCGTTCAGACCAGGGAACAGTAAGTACGTAAACCTGAGATCGCACCGTGTTTGCTGGCACTGCGGTAATAATGGACATTACCGCAGAGAATGTGGTAAGCTAAAAGCCGATAGGGAGAGAAATGAGACATACACTAGGAATCGTGGTCAGGAAGTCAGGGGGAACCACAAATGGAAGGAACCCATGAGATCACAACAAAGGTACTCTCAAGGCTATGAACCCGCACCTCACTATCATGAAGGAAGCGACCACAACACTGGACCAGACAGAGACAGTCCTCACCTCACTATCATAAGGAACGACCACAACACTGGACTAGACAACACTTGACTAGACAACACTGGACATCCACAGGAGGAAGACCTAGGGAAACTCCAAGAAGGAAAATTGATCTTGGAACAGAATGGAAACCTAATCCTACTAACAAATTTATTAATGCTGTTTCCTATAAATCAAAAGCAGTTAAGCCCAAGTCAATCTGGGTCCGTAAGACTGATGTTTTCCTTGCAGGTAAGGACGAAGGGACAAAGGTGGTTCATAGACAGCGCATGCTCACTCCACATGACAGGGAACAAGGAGTGGTTTCTAACCTCAATAAACATCAAGGAGGACCGATCACCTTTGGAAACAAGAGCAGAGGTGAAATTTGTGGGATCGGTACTGTAAGTTGTCTAGTACTACTCAAGTAGAAGATGTTAGTTATGTTAGGGTTTAAGTTATAACTTGCTAAGTGTTGCTCAGTTATCGCAAAAAGGTAAAAATCGAATTATTTTCACTGACACTGACTGTTTGGTTGAGCGCATTGAGACAGGAAAGATTCTTCTGAAGGGAATAAGAAATAACAATGTCTATATTGTTGATCACTCGTTTGAGCCAGAAGGGGAGTTGTGCCTTGTGTCGCACTCAGATGATTCTGATTTATGGCACAGAAGACTAGGACATGCCAGTCTACGTCTTCTCTCCAAACTCCAAAAGAAGAATCTAGTAGAAGGATTACCCAGCGTGAAGGAATCTGAGAACGGAGTATGTAGTTCTTGTGCCAAAGGTAAAATGGTGAGAAGCTCCTTCAAATCAAAGGACTGGGTGAGTTCCAAGAAGCCTCTAGACTTGATTCATATGGATCTGTGCGGACCGATGCGTGTCCAGAGTAGAGGAGGTAATCGGTATGTACTAGTCATTGTTGATGACTACTCAAGGTACACCTGGACTATCTTTCTTAGAACTAAAGATGAAACTTTTGATGAGTTCGAAAATTGGAAAACTAGTGTTGAACGATTACTTGACTTATCTATTATCTCACTACGTACTGACCATGGAACAGAGTTCCAGAACTCTCAATTTCTTGACTTGTGCAGACTGGAAGGTATAAGTCATAACTTCTCCGCTCCTAGGACCCCCCAACAAAATGGAGTGGTTGAAAGGAAAAATCGAACTCTAGAGGACATGACTAGGACCATGATGATAGCCAGTAATCTTCCTAGAAACTTCTGGGCCGAAGCACTAAATGCGCATGCTATATCACCAACAGAAGTATCTGAGGGAGATGATAAAGAAGTTTGGAATTGGTGATGCCAAACCCTCTGGTACACCAATATCCCTAAATGACTCGCTTGGGAAGGACGAGTCAGCTCCACCAGTTGATCAGAAACTTTACCGGGAATGATAGGTGTCAAGCTGATCCCAGAGAAACTCACTTGAAGGCAGTTAAGAGGATACTTCGATATCTTAAAGGAACTGACAACTTGGCGATGTGGTATCCTAGAGGAGAATCTCTAGAACTTATAGGATATACTGATGCAGACTTCGCTGGAAGTAGAGTGGACAGAAAGTCGACTTCCGGAACAACACAGTTTCTTGGCTCATGGTCCTCCAAGAAACAAAATTCAGTGGCACTCTCCACTGCAGAGGCAGAAGCTGCTGCATGTTGCTCACAACTATTATGGCTTCGACAATAGCTAAGTGACTATGGTCTTAAATTGCTTTCAGTTCCTATTTTCTGTGATAACACAAGTGCTATTGAAATCTCTAAAAATCCTGTGCAGCACACTTAAACAAAGCATATAGAGACACGTTATCACTTTCTAAAAGACTGGGTTTAAAAGGGAATAGTCACAATGAACTACTGTAGGACAGATGATCAAGTCGCTGACATTTTCACGAAGGCCTTGCATAGGGAAGTCTTCGAAAGGCTCCGAATGGAGCTGGGTATGATCTCTCTATCCTAATCAGTATATAACTTCTACTACTAACCTCTGTCTGATCTGAATATTCATGCTCTGGTGTGTTAGTAGATAGAAGTGACTAGTGATCATCGACTAGAGGTCACATATCTTGTGTACTAGTAGCTTCAGTACAACTTAAGGCTCCCGTCACATATGGTAAAACTGTGATATACTTCAGTATGTTCTTTGTGACCTAACGACACTTCCTATTTGTTCCCACATTATAAGCCCAAAGGAAGTGGTTGAAACCATCCTAGCCTATTCCAGAACTAGTTGTTTCCAGTCCCTATTTTGTTTTGACTAGTAGTTCGGAGACACTAGTGATAGATAATACACACATATTCGAGAATGATCATATGCTTGAGTGTGATTATGTAATTCTTTGACTAACATGCTTTTTCTTTGGAGTAATGTTTTCTGTCACTAGGACAACTACCGCATTACTTCCTTCAGAATATACCTTGGGACTAGTTAATCAAAGAGACTAGTAGTAAGAACTGGTTGTCAGACAGCATTCATTAGCCACCGATTGGTTTGACCAATGAGAAGCAGATTTTGTCACCACCCAAGAGGACAGATGAGATTGGGACTCCGAGCGATGAGAAGGTGACTGATGTGAAGGAAAAGGGGAACACTGAAGAGTTACCAGCCACAATTGAGGATCTGAGGCAAAGACCATATCAGTAGATGGAGATGACCAGTCGTCAGAGGTGAAAGACGACAATGTAGGAAAACGAATCTCACAGACAAGTCAGGAGGAGAGTCTAAGTATGGGCATCTCTCTGGGCAGAAGGAATGACACCAGAAACAAAGGAAAAGAAGTTGCTTCTGGCATACTGCCAAGCAACAAGAGAAAGGCAGAATCGACATTCTGTGGTGAACGTCAGGTGAAGGCAAGGAGAGATGCAGCCAAGGACTTCCCAAAGTCCTCAGCCCGGTTATGCCTAGGTATTGTTCGTGACATGGCTTTTGATCCTGACTATTTGATTGATAATGATCTTGGAATTGTTGTTGAACTGTTTACTCATCAAGGGTGGGATGAGTTGTTTGTTGGACCTGCTATGGTTGATGTTGGGTTAATAAAGGAGTTTTATAAGTCTCTGGAACTGGTGTCAGGCAGTAAGTTGATGACTGTGTGCTTTAAGATTGGCAAGGAGAAATTTAAGTTTACCGAGAGGGACCTCGCGCCTATACTGGAAATTTCGTGTGAGGGGTATGATGAGCTGTATGCAGGCATACCTATGTAGGTTGCTGAGGCAGAGATACACGAGACCGTATTAGGAAAAGGAGATAACATGCCGGTGGTCTCTCGAGTGCTTCTTGAGTTCTTAGCACTGTGTCTGCTGCCGAGGGGAGGTAAGCATACAGTTCTTACCACATATGAGGAGGTTTTATTGTGGAAAATATTGACAAAGGCACCGGTGAATGTGCCAAAGATCATCCTCCAACTCATGGTGGTTGTTAAGAAATCTCAATCCAAGAAGTTTCCATACCCCCGACTGGTCAAGATGATTCTCCTGTATTTCAAAGCATATCATCCGAAGGTTGAAGTCTGCTGTTCCCGCCAACTCAATAAAGGACATATGGGTCGTATCAACTATGCCTGGAGTGAAGGCATAGGCTGGGTACATAAGTATGAGTTGCCTGAGGGAGTAACCAGAGATGAGGAGAAGGAGAAGGAACCTGTACCAGTAGTGGACCTGGAATATGATCAAGAGGTTAAGGAGCAAGCTGAGGATACAAGTGTTGTTTCTCAAAGGAAGGAGATTATCAGCTTGCTTCGGTCTCTGAATGAGAAGGTGGATAAATTGCTAAAGATGGACCAATTTATTGCTGCTCAGACCACCAGTCGCACTTCTTGATCTTTGATGACCAGTCCCTAGGCCCCTCCTGTTTCGACCTAGCACATTTTCCCTTTTCTTGTTGAAACTTTGAACTGAATTTGTCCTGTTTTGCCCGATGTGACGGGCGGTTTTATTTTGAACTGCACTTCTTTTACACCTGATTTTGCTTGACTGATATTTTGGTGTGCTACTTGTCCTTTGTCCACTAACCCAGATTTTGGTATTTTTGATAATGACAAAAGGGGGAAGTAGTGGTTGTTATGTGCAGGTAAAGGACTCAGTTCACTCAGTTCCTAAGGAACCCTAACAAGAGGACCTAGCGCATGGACTTTGGGGGAATGCTCGGTAGCTTGGTCGGTAATTGAATCTGCACATCACTTGTTTTGCTCTTATTTTTCCAGATTATTTGTCATCATCAAAAAGGGGGAAATTGTTGAACCCTTGGGGTTTTGATGATGACAAGTCATCAATATTGACTAGTGTATTGAGCGTGCAGATTGTGCTTCACTGGACTTACCTAACGACTAGTCTGAAGTCGTTGGCAGTAGCAGTTTCTGATATTTCGGACAGAGAAAAATCAGGGAAGATTATCTAGTTGCCCAAACTGATTATATCAATTGTGATAATATCCTAACTGCCTAAACTGATTATATTGATTATGATAATATTCTAACTGCCGTTTTAGAGTTGAGATAAAATATTGTGAGATAAAATCTGGTATTTCCTAATTGAATCTTGCATGGATTGTAGGGTTTGATTTGGAAGGTGTGGCTTAGTATAAAAGCCAGCAGCAGCAGCTCGGATCAAGTGTGACTTTGTGAGATAGCGAGGAGCGATCGAGACCAGAGCACAAAAAGACGAGCAGAGACAGCAAGGAAGCGAGTGTGACCGCGTTTACTACGTTGGTTGAGTGCTTTTCGTGTTAGGCTAAAGACGGCATCAGTCCATCTAGCGTGAGACATCTAACGAGGAGTTGTACTAGCTGATTCAAGTGTATTCCTTACCAAAGACATCAATAAAGTTCGGAGTTGAGAATCCTTCCAGTAGCTGCTGGAAGGGGTGGTTTTTCCCAGTTGGGTTTCCACCTAAAATCGTGAGTCTTGATTTACTTTTGTTTATTACGTTACATCTGTTTATTGCGCTGCGACTAGTCGTATCGAGGGACAAGTCGACCCTCACGACTAGAAGTACAAGCTAACCTCGATCCAACACTATGTATATCAATCTACAAACAAGATGAAAGATGGCATTTTACACAAAGACGTGTGTTTATGGTTGTATTTTATACCGGCAAGCTTATGAGGCTTCTTCAAAACTTCATCTGTTCTTTGTCCTCAATTCATGTATTTGATTGTCCTCCTCCGAATCTTCATCTGAAGATTTAATATATCACATGTCATTAAAAACATTTTCATAATAATTTCTAATAAATGGTAAAGTACTATATTACTTCTCCCTGTACAGTCCTAATCGTCGGCGATATCATTTTTGTTTCTACAATCAAAATAGTATCACCAGATAAAATCAAAAAATGTTAATGAAAACTGGACATATTTAGGAAACATAAATATCACAAACTTGGTTGAACGATATAGTATGGTCATGAATCATATAAATGAACCTGTACTTTCTAACGAAAGTACATAAATGATCATGAATCATATTAATGAAGTTTTTAATCACATAGTTCAAATATGGTCCAAATAAATATTCAACATGGTTCATGAACCCTATCAATGAAATGTTGCGCCACATAGTCTTGTATGATTCAACAAATTACCATACAAGGTTCATGAATTATAATGAAGAATTTTCTGGACCACACTAATCGAACATGGTTCAACAAATTGTTAAACATGGTTCATGAACCATTACTCACAATTATTAGAACCATATTGATCGAATATGGTTCAACAAATAGTTAAACATGGTTTATGAACCATATATTTATATTTTTTAAACCATACAATATATGCAACAACTGTCTCACGGTTTTAATGAAGCAAAATGTTTATTTTTTTGAATCATAACGAAGCTCATAGCTTAAAATAAATGGACTTGATCTGGAATTTACCAATTAACTCCTCCATCTCAAAAGTTGTCTGTTGGATGATCCATAGCCGCGATGCGGGAACAATAACCACCGGTTCCTTTTCAGCTATTACGTCCAGAGACGCTCCACTTCTTAATCTTATACGTTCTGTTTAATTGACAATCAATTTAATAGTGGAAATAATTCAAGTGCAAAATTGAAAATGTTCAATATACTTACTCTAGAACTTCAAGACCTCTCGCCGGATCGCTACTGATGTTCTATAATTAAATGCAGATTCGCAATGTCAGATATCAAAAATCGAAAAAATACAAAAAATGAAATCCTAACTAAATCGTAACCACTGTCTAAAAACATACATGTCCTGCGATGACATATTCTGCACGTTGCTGGGAGTAGCGGCGAAATTAGAGCTAGATCTGAGCGTCTTCTTCGTCGTCGATGTCCACCGAATGAAATTGGACAGTTAGATTAGGAATTCGAATCATCTGATTTTAGGCTTATTAGCCACTACCTAAAATCATATTTGCATGGTCTTCCTAATTTACCCTCGACATTTTAATTACAATTAATTTATTCCATAAATGGCAACTTTTAATTGGGTTTTGGTAAAAAATAAGGTGCGTTGATCTATTTTAATGGCTTATGTTAGTGATATTTATATTACCTAATGGACTTTATACCAGATGTGCTCCCAAAATATTTATTTCTAGATTCTATCCTTATAAATATATTAATTATCTTTAAAATTGAAAAATATAATTGTTCAATGAATAAATCAATAAAATACATTTCAATCAAAAGAAGAGTGTAGTTATTTGCAATGCAGTCGAAAAATGATAAAACCAGAAACAACGATGTACGCACTGATCAACGAAATCACCCCTTCAAATAGTGAAAAGGTGCACGATTTTGATCAGAATTGATTTCATGGGTGGTTTACAAAAAAATTGAAGGGCGATTTTCGTTAAAATTGTCATTGAGAGCGGGTGGTTTTCGGCAAAAAATCCTAATTAAAATCAATTGGTTATACAAATAAAATGTAACAAAAAATATTTTCACAAATTATATAATGGTGTATTTGCAGAAAACCACTATTATAATGTCTGTTTTTGCAGAAAACCACCATTTTAAACGGACTAATTACGAAATGAGTATATTATAATACCGTTGTTATCGAAAAACCATCATTTTCACAACTCCGTTAGAATATGTAAAACACGCGCCACACGACGCGTGGGTATATAACATCAATTCGGACAATTTCAAAAAACCACCATTATAATGTCTTGTTTTGCAAAAAACCATCATTTCAACAAATAACTACAAAATGACTCTTTTATAATATCCTCATTATCAAAAATCACCATCTAAAACATCTAGGTAACGCTAGAGAATGATGTTGAGGCTACGATTGTGACAATCTTTGATTCGTAAGACATTATGCCTTCATTAATTTATGATCCATACTAGACATGAAACCTAATAGAAGCATAATTGCAGTTGCGGGTGTGGTGAGAAGCTGTTATATTTTCAGCTCAGAGTTGATCTTTAAGATTAATGTAGTACAGCAATTGGAGTTTAAAGTAGGGATAAAACGAGGAAAATTATTTATATTTCAACCGTGCAATCGATAACCATTAAACATTGATAATAAACTCTCAAACATGAGTTTTTTTTAGCATTTTCTAACATTATTTTCTTCATTGACATCCTGACGTGTAGTTTATAGTGGAAATTTTAATGTCCTAACACGGCAAACAAAATTTATATCTAGGAAACCTAGAGTCGAATCCCTAGAGATGAGTTAGAATTGATTAACTAGTTAATACTACTTAAGATTTGCCTAAAATAAAAGGTTTGGGGGAATTTGTGAAAGGTTATGATATTTTGTAGGATTAAAATGCAAACTAAAGGTGATCAAGGATCTATGGACCCTAGGCTTTAGCATATAAGGTAATGACAATCAATCATGCAACATTTAATGAATAGAGAATGATTAGACTAGTTTATTTATGAACATTAATCCTAAGGTCAACTTTCATTGCATGTTAGGACTAAGAGGTTCATTTAAATGGAGGCCTCAATCTTTCAATATGTTGGCACTCCCTTAGGTTATGGACTCTTCCTCAATCTTTCAATATTTTGGAAGAGTTACCATAACCTAGATTAGGTAAACTAGTCATCCACATCAATCCTACACTTTCATGTCAAGATTAAGGTAGATTATTCATGCATGGCTAATTAATCATCATCCAAATACATGCATGTAACCTAGGGATCCATAGGATCCCTAATCAATCACTACTCACTACTCATGCTAAAAGTAAAATCAACAATAGAAATGTATGGAAACATGAAATTAATTGCAAACTAGAGTAGATTGGAAGGTGTTGATGCTTGATCTTCACTCCTAAGCCTTCAATTGAACAAAGTAGCACTTGATCTTCAAAAATCGGATTTCTAGGGTTCGTAGTCAAGGCCTAAAGGCCGGAGGCTCCAGTTTGAAATGTCCAAAAAGTTTATATACTCGGTGGTCCTCTCCCTAGCAAATTTGACCTCGGCCGAGCAGAAAAATTGGGCGAAATTCTGCTCGGCCGACTTGAATCCTCCTAGCCCGAGCAGATTTGAATGTGACGCGGTTTGGTCCTCGGCAGACTAACTTCTGCTCGGCCTAGCTCCTCTTTGTCCACCCGAGCAGATTTCTACTCGGCCAGAGTAATAATCACTGAGAATTATTTGTATCAACTCTTTATAACTCCTGGGCCGAGCAGATTTGTCCTCGACCGAGCAGAACTCCTTTGATCTCTTCATGTATGATCCCCTGCTCTGGTCGGCCGAGCGGAACTTCCCTTGGCCGAGCAGATTTTTGCATGGGAATTTCTGCTCGGCCAAGGTGATTTCTGCTCATCTTGGGTCAACTTCCTCGGCTGAGTTGGTCTGCTCGCCACTCTTTGGAACTTGCTCACTTGACTTGAACTTTCATCCATTTTGCTCTATTTTGTGCTTTTACTCTCTTTGATAAACTTTGAATAAAATCTGCATAAAACACAAAAGAGTATCAAATTCTTCACAAAATAATCGAAAACAAGCAAGAATCAAGCATAAGAAGTGTACAAATACTTGCGAATTTGCACACTTATCAAACACCCCACACTTAATTCTTGTTCGTCCCGAACAAGTTAGTATGAATAGAGCAAATGATGCAATATAGGACTCATAAAGATTTCAAAGATCAATCAATGCATATGAGAGTGAAAATCAAGCACCAAGTGAAAGTTATAAACCTAAGAAATGAAATGCAAGCTATAAACTACTCCTAACTCACTTTCGTAGGAATCACGGATGCATTTAGCATATGCATCAAGCCTTTAAACCTCTAGGCTGCCCTAGGGGACGAGTTGTAGTCTCGTGAGAGTTTTCCAAGAGGGAGTACTCACAAATCCCGTTCACAATCATCCATTAAACAATGCATACCAATCAAGTGTTTGCTAAGCAAGAGTTTGTCATTTTAATGCTCAAAAAGATATGGAAGTGTGCAATTTACTCATGTCACATAATTGATCAAGAATCTTGTCATTCTTCACGTGCAAACATTCTAAGCCTTGACATCTTAACTAGCAATCACCAAATTCACCGTTTTACTACATTTCAATGCATAAATCATAAAGAGGAGTTTAGCACACATAATGGATCATCTAGTCAATCACTTATGCTTGCTAGGGCAAGTCCATAAGCTCATGACTTAAACTCATTCTCAAGTTTTAGGCTAAACACCATAATCCATAAGAGAAGAGGAGTTTAGACGATCAAAATGATGAATCATGCATAGAATTCTTACTTGCTTATGCATATAATGCAAAAGATCATCCTTTAATCTAATCAATCAAGCAAAGTGCACAAACTCAACTTGCAAGTGTGCTCTCAATATGCATAGAAGGCATAAGGTCAAGAATTAGTGGGAATTACATTCTAGCTTCTCTTTTATTTATTCAAAAATAATTTTTTTTGCTATTCAAGTACTTTCGAGGGGGAAATTACCTTCCTAACCCCCGGCACTTGAATAATTTTTTTGAGTTCATGCAAGTACTTTCGAGGGGGAACTTACCTTCCTAACCCCCGGCACTTGCATAATATTTTCTCTTTTTTTTTGAGTAAGCTTTTGGTGTCAACCCCACACTTAAAACTTGGCAATATGTCTAATAGCAATAATCAAGCATATAAGCAAGCAAAGTCAATACAATAAGCCATGAAATTAAACTAAAGTCACCTAAGAGCAAGCAAGAAATCTATGATACTTCATGCTTTTTTTTGTATATGCTACCTTATCCTCCTTATTCATTATGCAAAGAAAGAGCATGTTAATATCAAATGATTCAAGCTAGTATAGATGTCAATTCATGAGAATGATGCAATAGTTAGGAACTTCAATCATCCTAAATCATTATGATCAATGAGTAAACTTCACAAACCACAATCACAAGTCAATTCACGAGTGTATTCTTAAACTTAGCAAACTTATTTTCAAATTTTCTTCAAAAATTTAGGATGAAAGTGATGTGTCAAGCAAGTGTCAATGCTCAAAAGTGATCAACGATTGAATGATTGATGAAATGAAACATTAAAAGTATGAATGCATGCATACTACCCACCCCACACTTAAAAATTTGCTTAGTCCCTAAGCAATCAAATAAAAGCATAAGAGAAGGATCAAGAAACTTCTCTCGTGTGAAGGAAGACTAGTATGCTCTTCATTTTGCTCCATGTTTTTCTCAGTATGCTTGGCTTTGGCATAACCTAAAACTCACAAAGATATCAAGATAGTGAAATAAAGGTGAGTTTATTAGTCAATCGTACAACAAGTTCAAGCCAAGCACACATATTGAGATATGAAGCTATTCAACTTAGAAAACATCCAAGATGACATTAAGCACAAAGTTTGAATAACATCAAAGGGAACACACACAAAAGAGTAGCAAGTTCAACTCAAAAGATAATACATCACAAAATACTAGCAAGAGTTAAACAAGCAAGCAAGCAAGCATAAGCAGGTGTGCATCTCCTCGGGAAGAGGTGAGGCAATCTCTTGGCCGAGCAGATTTTTGTTCTTGGATGTTGCTCGGTCGAGCAAGCTTAAGCTGCCTTCTTTGATCCTCTTTTGCTTGACCGAGCAGAATTGTCCTAGGCCCGAGGAAAACTTTCTGACCAAATTGTATCATATTTACCAATCTGCTCGGGCAGGGCAAAGTTTTGCTCGGGAGAGTAGTTTCTGTCCTTAGCAAATTTTCCAAAGCTGGATATGTATATAAATTCTGCTCGGCCGGACTAAAAATTACTCGGGCAGGGGAAAACTCTCTGAGTGATTTTATATCAAATCTGGTAAGCTGCTCGGCCGACTAGTTTCTACTCGGGAGAGCAGATTTTTGGACTTAGAAAATTTTTACTGCTCACGAAATCTGCTCGGCCGACTGATTCATTCTGCTCGGCCAGGACAAATTTACCTACTCTTCCTTGGCTTGACATTATTGGCTTGCTCGGCTAAGGGTAACCTATTCGGCCTAGGAGGGTTTTCAGAAATAGGGAACTTATGCCGCTAAGTGAAATTTCATAAAAACTTAAGTCCTAGGCACATCTAAAAAATTCTATCTCCTAGGCAAGGAATCACCCCACACTTAGCTCAAATCATATTTCACAAAAAGTCATGCAAGCTAAGTGATATTCAAATCAAGCAAACAATCAAGATCTATAGCAACTAAGCAAGCACAATCATTCAATCAACATCATCATCAATCAATCATTCAAGCAAATTAAGAATAGGAGCACGACACTTACTAGCCTAGTTTAACGTCTTGGCTAAGACGTAGCCGAGGCCTTTATTCCAAAGAAACACACTTAGTGAGTCCTTTGCTAGGATCCCTCACTAAGTGGTGCAAATAAATACTCAAGGACTCCTCACATCTTTGTAGGAGTGAGTGATGGGTCGCCACGCTTTGGAAATTGCATTTGTCGCGCCGACTTCCCATTAAGCTTCTCTTTTGTTGGAGGCTTTTTTTTTGACTCTTCACAGATTATATTTGCCTCCAACAAAGCCATCCTTCACCTTAGACATTTGTTTTGATCTCTTAGCTCTTCTCCTAGCTCTTGGATTCTCATGCCTTCTTCCATTTCTTCGCGTTTTCCTCTTTTCTTTGAGGGGATATTACCTTAAGTATGGTAAGATAACTTCATGTACTTCTTCCTCTTCAAAGAACCATCTAGGCATAACGAAGTCCATAGCTATATCAACTTTGCACATTTCAAGCTTAGGAAGAGGGCTTTCTCTTCATCCGTTTGCTCATTAGACCTTTTTTCTTTGTAGGAACCTCTTCCTCTTCTTATTAGTGGTTAATTTCTTGTAAGCTTGTTGAGGCTCCTTTACAACCTTTGAAGGTTGTTCTTGTTGAGGATCACTAGGGCCTTGGACAAAGTAATCAACAAATTGGTGTGATTCCACTTGTTCTTTGTCTTCTAGATTTGAAGGAAACTCCTCTTGAAAAGTTGATGGATGAGCTTGTTGTGCTAGTTGTCTTTCAAGCTCCAAGGTGTACTCATATTCGTCATTGAATCTTTTCTCCATCTTTTCAAGCATCTTTTGTTGTTGAGCTTGTGTTGCGGCCATTTGTGCCATTAATGCAAGAAGAGTGGTTTCTTCTTGGCTTTGACTTTGTTGAGCTTGTGGTGGCACTTCTTCAATATAATATAAGGTGAATAGGTGGATGGTAATCCTCATACTCTTCATGGGATTTGTGTTCCTATAGTATAGAATCGATTGAGGAACATATTCATCTTCTTCATATCCCATGTAGTCCATATCTTCATGATAGTCTCTATAATCATTCCTTTGATCATATGGACAAGAGTATTCGTCATGGCCAAAGTTATGGCAAATTTCACATTCCCTATGTGAATTCCACATGTTTATAGTATGGGAATGGTGTAAGCTCTCAAGCAAATGAACGCGGTTGAGGGAGATAGGTGATGGTTGATGCAAGAACTTGCTTTTGTGCTCCTCTTGCTTTAAGTCTTGTTGACATCCAATTCACCTATCAAGCAATCAAGAGAAAGCAAGGTAGATAAAGAATATCACAAAACAAGCAAGATATCACACTCCAACAAGCTATTACAACAACTAAAAAGAAAATAGAGTGAATTAGACAAACAAAAGTAATACAAACTAGCTAACAATCCTAAGAACTCATCCCCGGCAACGGCGCCATTTTGACGTGTAGTTTATAGTGGAAGTTTTAATGTCCTAACACGGCAAACAAAATTTATATCTAGGAGACCTAGAGTCGAATCCCTAGAGATGAGTTAGAATTGATTAACTAGTTAATACTACTTAAGATTTGCCTAAAATAAAAGGTTTGGGGGGAATTTGTGAAAGGTTATGATATTTTGAAGGATTAAAATGCAAACTAAAGGTGATCAAGGATCTATGGACCCTAGGCTATAGCATATAAGGTGATGACAATCAATCATGCAACAATTAATGAATAGAAAATGATTAGACTAGTTTATTTATGAACATTAATCCTAAGGTCAACTTTCATTGCATGTTAGGACTAAGAGGTTCATTTAAATGGAGGCCTCAATCTTTCAATATGTTGGCTCTCCCTTAGGTATGGACTCTTCCTCAATCTTTCAATATTTTGGAAGAGTTACCATAACCTAGATTAGGTAAACTAGTCATCCACATCAATCCTACACTTTCATGTCAAGATTAAGGTAGATTATTCATGCATGGCTAATTAATCATCATCCAAATACATGCATGTAACCTAGGGATCCATAGGATTCCTAATCAATCACTACTCACTACTCATGCTAAAAGTAAAATCAACAATAGAAATGTATGGAAACATGAAATTAATTGCAAACTAGAGTAGATTGGAAGGTGTTGATGCTTGATCTTCACTCCTAAGCCTTCAATTGAACAAAGTAGCACTTGATCTTCAAAAATCGGATTTCTAGGGTTCGAAGTCAAGGCCTAAAGGCCGGAGGCTCCCAGTTTAAAATGTCCAAAAAGTTTATATACTCGGTGGTCCTCTCCCTAGCAAGTTTGACCTCGGCCGAGCAGAAAAATTGGGGGAAATTCTGCTCGGCCGACTTGAATCCTCCTAGCCCGAGCAGATTTGAATGTGGCAAGGTTTGGTCCTCGGCAGACTAACTTCTGCTCGGCCTAGCTCCTCTTTGTCCACCCGAGCAGATTTCTACTCGGCCAGAGTAAAAATCACTGAGAATTATTGTATCAACTCTTTATAACTCCTGGGCCGAGCAGATTTGTCCTCGACCGAGCAGAACTCCTTTGATCTCTTCATGTATGATCCCCTGCTCTGGTCGGCCGAGCGGAACTTCCCTTGGCCGAGCAGATTTTTGCATGGGAATTTCTGCTCGGCCAAGGTGATTTCTGCTCGGCCAAGGTGATTTCTGCTCATCTTGGGTCAACTTCCTCGGCTGAGTTGGTCTGCTCGCCACTCTTTGGAACTTGCTCACTTGACTTGAACTTTCATCCATTTTGCTCTATTTTGTGCTTTTACTCTCTTTGATAAACTTTGAATAAAATCTGCATAAAACACAAAAGAGTATCAAATTCTTCACAAAATAATCGAAAACAAGCAAGAATCAAGCATAAGAAGTGTACAAATACTTGCGAATTTGCACACTTATCACATCCATCGATATTAAATTGAAGCATCACGTAGCTAGTAGACACTTATCAACGAGTTAAATTATCATATGAGCCTCTGATCTAGCATGAACAGTGTAGTTGGTAGTACTCTAAAAATTAGTTTTTTAAATTGGTGGTTTTTCGTAAAACTTAGATTATAATAATGGTTTTCGGAAATTAATATAAATATAAAATAATATTTTATTACCACGCGTACACGCACTTAACGGAAGTTTTAACGGAATAGTGTCAATGGTGATTTTTTGATAACGGAGGTATTATAATAGAGGCATTTCGTAATTAGTTGTTAGAATGATGGTTTACTGCAAAATGGGGTATTATAATAGTGATTTTCTGCAATTAACCCTTATACAATTTATGATCGCGCTTTTGGTCGGACCGGGCTTTCAGGCCGTCCAGACTTGGGAAGATAAGCCCGAGCCCTGCCCTAAAGTAGTAGGCTCAGACTTCCATCGAGGCCGACATGCAGGCGGGAGTTATACCAAGCCGGATCACCAGATTTTTGCGGGCTTTCGGTCCAACGGGCCATTTGAACACTCCTAATGCTGATATACATTCACCCTTTTAATTTACATATGTAAATCCACTTCTCAACTTTACGTCCCTTGCACTAATTCATCATACGTGGCTATCATTAATTGAATTACATTGAGTGTTATCGACTAACCGAAAAGATAGGCACGTGAAACTCAATTAATGAAATAATGAATGAGATGGGCGGCTGAGATTTAATCTTACGAATGTCAATTAAGAAGATAAATATATATGAACGCTCCTTCCAAAACATATTAGATAAATGCACTTCAAGATCAAACCCTGCTAGTGCATAGGTAATACTCCCTCCGTCCCATAATGTTTGTCCACTTTCCATTTTGGGTGTCCCCTTAAGTTTGTCCACTTTCCTTTATTCTCCACCACACATTCTATTTTTTTACTCATTTACTTATTAATCATATATTCTCAACCACACATTTCATACCCTCTTTCTACCTTAATTACCGTGTATTTTGTGCTTTTGGACAAACAAAATGGGACGGAGGGAGTAACAGGTAGAGGTGTAGATCACATGAGCTATCGCATAGGTAATAACAGGTAGAGGTGTAGATCAGATGAGCTATGTTATGAGCTGAATCTCATCCCTTGAAGACTTCAGTAGAGCTGCATTCATTATGAAAATAAGAGACTTCCAAAAAGATTGAACATTACATTTGTAACATTACCAGACATGATATAAACGAAAAATGAACATTATAAGTTTCATTTAGATCCTGGAAATGATCAAATATACCCTTGTAATAAGATGAGTACCAATTACACAGTAATCCAATGACACTGAGAGTAATAATTGTAGTATTTTTTGGATAACGTAATAATTATAGTATTCATCCCTGAAATATGATGATAGTTGTTAATGAAGTGAAGTTTACTGCAGCACTCAACCGCACCACCCCACTGTTTTGTTTATTGTTAAGCCGCTGTCGTTGGGTTGTTGTGTCTGCGAGTATGAACCAGGTGGCTGTCTTGGCCCCTTGGGTTTGGCAGGGTCGACGAAAATAACCCATCCATCAAGCATCTTGGCATTCATTGCTTCTCGTGCCTTCTCAGCTTCTTCAATGGTTGCATAAGTCACAAACCCAAATCCCTTGGATCGTCCCATTTCTCGGTCAACTATAACCTTGGCTGAAATTTTCATTCATAGATAACAATATCAACACCTACAGTATAGAAATTGATAATTGATTAGGATACAACATGAATGGAATGAACCTACCCTCTACAAGCTGACCATGAGGAGCAAAAGCATTTCTGAGAGAGTCGTCCGTAGTGAGCCTTGAAAGACCTGTAGTCCAAAAAAAATTGATGGAATGATTAAATTTTAAATTGCTAATCGAAATAGAGCACAAAAGTTCTATTCCTGACTATTCGTCACACTAAGGTAAGGACTCAAAACTTTAACTTAAACAAATGAACTCATCAAAGTGTTTTCTTATAAATGCAACAATATTACTCTATGTTTCTTTCAACACACTAAAAAGAGTTTCATTCGTCATAGATTTTCATTTAAACAAATTATTCAACGTGTCATCCATGTTGGAGACCTCTCAGACCACCTTTTTCATACGTGGTGAATTTTCATTTTGTTTAGAAGACCGTCTTGGCAAAGGCGCTCCAAAAAAGAGGCATTGGCGAATAAATAAGAGTACAAAAACTCTGCAGCAGGTTATCAAAGGAACCCATAAACTTGATTTGAGAAAACAATTATAATTTGTAACCAAAAGCAACTAGATGAAGATTGAAATACATAAGCAGGCATGGATGAAGACTGCCGTGTAAGTCCTTTTGTGAGGTCGTGTCAACAGAAATCTAATTTGACGCTAACAAAGGAGTTATCTTGCTACTTGAATCTTCAAAACAATACGAATACAAATGCATTTAGAATCAATCTCTATGAATAATCTTGAAAAAGGAAACACTTAAAAATCAATGAATAAACAGCTGCAAAAGCCCTAAGCCAAATCAAAGCTTATTAAATCAGAGAAGCGACACAGTGAGATTGATTATTCGATTAAAGAATCAATTGAAAAGCATACCGCTAATGAAAAGCTTGGGTGTGGTGAGCGTCGTGTAGAAACGACTCAGCAAAGACTTAGAGGATTGGAGCGATGAGGATCCGGAGAGGAGGCGATTAAATCCTGAAGCGAACGCCATTTCTTCCTTCCTACGACACACGGCACAATACGAGGTGGTAGACCAAAACCCTAATCGCTCCTCGCTTCGCTTGTATGGGTTTAAGGATAAACAATAAACCGGACCATTTTTTATTGTTATAAGAATTCGTTTTTAAGGTCGGTTGTTTTTAATTTTAAGACAAACATATTCATGTGATACAGGAACATTATTTCAACTACTAATTTTTATTAATTTTTAGTGTTCTTTGTTTGAATTATGATAAAGATGTAGTGCTTAATTCTTGATGTTCTTTATTTGAATTACAACAAAGTACGGTCAAATATAATTATAGGAATTAACTTATCAATTTGAAATTTATCGACAAAGGTCCTGCCAACCTACTTAAGGTTGGCCATTGGGCCGAGCCGGTCCATTGAACAAAGTGATGGATCCTGACCTATTTTGACATATATTTTAGGGTCTTTTATAAATTTTAGAGTCGGATCGTGTTGTCTAAAAATATAAAAGCTGTCAAGCCTTATGAGCCATAAAATAAACGGGTCAGGCTGAAAACGTACATATTCAAAATACAACTTGATACAAAAAAGTCTTCGTGAAGAAGTTTAAAAAGCTGTCAAGTACAAAATAGAACATGTACAAATTACAAAACTATAACAATGCAATGATCTTCAGCATAGATCATATGACAATTTCCAACACTGATCAACAAAAGCTTTGTTGAAATTACATCACAATATGCATCCAAATCTTAGCAACAAGTGATTACGAAAATATCAAAAGTGAAATTTCAAATCGGACTATGTACTCATAGTTGAACTTCGTAGAGTCATATGATCAACATTATGAGTAGTAGTGGCAACGGTACTATCTTCTTCATTTTGAATCCAATCTGCTCTGCTTGATATCACACTCATCATTTCTTCGGCAGCAGCCTCTTCCGCAGCAGCTTCCTGTGACATGCGTTTAGCCAAATTCCAATCTTTGAAACACAACAAAGCTCTAATAGTATTTGAAGTAAAAGATGCTCTTTTTTCAGAAACAACCCTGCCTCCTGCAAAGAATGCAAATTTTGAGACCAATGAAGGGGCAAGGATACTTAACAGGTGTTTAGCCATGGTGGCCAATACATGATACATGGAATAATTCGCTTTCCACCATCTAAAGAATTCTCATCCATTTCTAAAGTATTAGCTTCCAAATATTTTTGTAAATCTGTATTACCACTAGTATTACCCACTCTAACCCTTTTTAATATAGAAAAAGAAGCATCGATAACAATCGGCACATTACCATCAATCAAGGCATGCTCCATTTCCGCACTAAACACAATAAATTCAGAATTGGAAGACCCAACATCAACAACAGATGTAACAACACTATAAGATTGTTTATATGTATCATACAATTGATACAACGTGCTCTTAACAAATTCAAGTTTTAAACGAATTCGAAAATCATCTAAATCATATAATGCAAGCCAAGTTTGAATTCCCAACAGCTTGAAATGAGGGTTCATAATAGTTGCTAAACAAAATATCATAGGAAATTCAGCACAATACTTATTGAATTTGAATTGCATGGCATCTAAAGCAAGTTTAAATGCAGAAAGTGGTTGATATGCTTTGAATGTTACTACAATAACAACCAAGCAATTTATAACTTTATTAGAAGTAGGAGAATAGACACCACTGAACACCTTAGTGGACGTACTAAAGACAGCCATAAAATTCATACACAATTTAGTCACAATCCAATCATGATCACTAGGCACATGCAACAAATCATTCCTTGATTCATTAACTTTATGGCATTACCTATGAAGTGCATATTTATATTTGACAGCCATCTTTAAAAGATTATACGTACTGTTCCATCAATGTGGTACATCAATATCAATAATTTTTTATTTAAACCTAATTCTAAACATGAATTCACCCGCTTTTTATGTCTTTTAATGGAAGAATTCATGGATCTTACGATGGCTGTGGTCTTTTCAATACTTGGTGATAATGTTGTAAGACCATCTTGCACGATCAGATTCAATATATGACATGTACACCTCACATGCAACAATTTTTTACTAACACTAGTCAGCATAAGATGGTCAGATAATTGTGCAACAAGAACATCATTGGAAGAAGCATTATCCAATGTAATTGTAAATATTTTACCATGTGAATGCCAAGCCATCAATTCACAATAAACATGGGTAGCAAGAATGTCACCCGTGTGAGGATATTCTATCATTTTGAATGATATAATTCTGTTATGCATTATCCAATCATTATCAATCCAATGTGCAGTGAAACTCATATAATCGATTTTTGTCTAGACGACCACATATCATATGTGAAACAAACTTTTCCTTTCACAGAATTAAAGTATCCAAGCAATTCCGTTTTAGATGCATTAAACATTTATAACATCAGGTTACAAGTCTGACGTGAAAATACTTTAAATTAAGGTGTAAATGCCCTTGGATTCATGCCATCAAATTCCAAATTCAATAAAGTTATCAATTTCAGATCTTTCTCTTTCATTTTCAAATTTAAAAGAAGATAAAATTTCAAATTTATCCTTAGCTAGCAACATTTGCCTTATATCACCACTACTTTTTACTGTCTTAACATGCCTCACAACATGTCTAGCTAAATGAGAAGTTCCAGAACATACAAGTAATGTATCACAAACACTACACTGAGCTCTCTAAAAAAATTCCTATTTTCTACTATCTCATCCAGCTTTTTTAAAATATTCCATACGTTAGGCTTACCAACATTAACAATTTCAACATCGTGTTCAACGAGATTCAATTCAGATGTTGCATTAACATTAGAAAATACAGACTCCATCAATGATGTTAAATCATTTACTTAGCTAACAACAATAGGTACACTCAGCAAACACTAACAACAACCATAAAATTCAACCAAGTAGCAGTTAAAAAGAAAATTCATCTACATTAAATATAAAACTTTAGAATAAACCAGATTCGTTACGTCGTATTATACAAATGTTCTTTAAGCTTCCTACACATTGTGAAGTAAATAGTTAGATAAATAAACAAAACAAAAATCTACGCAACCAATTATACTAAAAACATGTGCAAGTAAATCAACTACAAATAAGTTAACCCAACTGAACTTTGCACAATAAAGTTAACTAAAAATCTCACAAAAAGACAAATAAAAAAATCTGAAGAGTGGATCTAATTAAATCT
The DNA here is from genome assembly GCA_006409495.1 of Sedum album. NCBI lineage: Eukaryota > Viridiplantae > Streptophyta > Magnoliopsida > Saxifragales > Crassulaceae > Sedum > Sedum album. Next base: position 57,520 of record QZGG01001000.1, on the reverse strand, counting down.
TCTCAGTCCATGCATGCTTGATGTTGTCGATTATGGGTTGGATGTCCGTTGCTGTGACCAGAGCTTCAAATGATTAGAATAGATATCATGTATACGATCTCTATGAATTGTGCCCAATGTAACCGCTATCAAAAAAAATCTTCTCAGTGGACTCAACTTAACTATAAAATGAATACTAAAATTTGCACACAATTTTTTACAAAAAATATGCACAACAAATTCATCTAAACTCTGCACAAAGAACTCAACTAAAAGTCTAAAATACACAAAAGAACAGAAAAACTGCACAATGACTTTCGCTTAAAATCTGGATAATAAACTAGATTAAAATACTGTACAAGTAAGATTACCTCAACTAAAAACTGCATAACAATCTACAATAACGTGAATCAACCGTGATGACTTCCTTAAGTTGAAATGTGACAGTGACATCCTGGGTCAGTGGAAAGAACGAGTAAATCATAAGTTAGAGAGTTGAGAATGAAGGGAGTGATGGCTTCGAATATAACGGATCAATCTCAACGGGTAGAATGAAGCAAAGTAATCCATGGATTGACTTGATATGAGAACAATAGTGGTTGAATTATAGTTGTTTGAGATGGGATAGAGAGGTGACTGCCATAGAGTTTAGCGGCTAGTGTTTTTGATAGGCCATAAAGTGTGATGTGTTGATACGAGCTTTGCTAATAAAAAACCGGGTCGGGATTTTCGGACTTTTAATATGTGACCCTAATCCCACCCAAACCAATTAGGATCAGGTTGATTTGTGTTAATGTCAGGCCGGGCCGGGCTGATTATGGGCTGGTCTTCGGGTTTTCAATGGGCTTTGGGGCCTATGGACTCGGTGGACCCTTAAACCTACTTTACTTGAAACCTAGATAAGTTGTTACGAACAAGAAATTAATACAAGAACATGAAATTGATAATTCAACACAAGGTCTAAAAATAATTCGTTACAAGTTCATGTACTAAGTTGTATCTATTTGATTAGCTAGACATAGCAATCAACATCACAATTGAAGTGTTAATGAAATGAAAGTGAAGAAGGCTTATGTTGTTTTGTGACTAAAATATGAAAAATCAAACCCTACTCTTTGGTTTTGAAACAGGAAAAAAGCTCTCTTAGAGTTTCGACAAGATGTTGTATTTATAGAAAACTCTACGATTTTGGGTGGCATGCTGTTATGACTGATTTCTGCTTCCTCGGCTCACAAAAGTTTGTAAAAATTGGATTTGGACTATGTTGTTGTCATGTTGACGTCATCGGTACCCGTCGCGCAATGCTGGATTGTGCGGTTGTTCTGTGCGAGTAGTATCAAGTCCAATTCTTCTGTTTGAACCGTTTCAATATTTTGGTTCCATTAAGCTCGTTTTCAGCATCATTAACTTGTATTACTTCAAAACCTTGGTAATGCACTTGAAACAGAAAACATACTAGACCGTGTGAAAGTAGTAATACAAATACATTAAAAGGGGTGTGGTTTTCGCATAATAATTATACATACGAATACGTCCTATCACATATCCATAATAACGAAGCAGCTAGTAACCGTTTAAAATCATTTAATTTTTATGTTGCATGGGTGGACCAATAAGAACTATAATAGTCAATAATTTGTCAATTTAACAAAATGTCGAGAAGTTGAAAATAGATTAACCATAACTAAATTGAGTTGCCTAAATACCACTTAATTTGGCTGTTGTTAGATGAATACTAATCACTAACCTCCAATCTCACACTACGACGTACCCGATCGGCTTACTTGTTGAAATAGTGAGCTGAAATATATAGAATTTGAAGCTTAATCGCTGTCAACATAATTCACAACGCACATTTGAAAAAGATAATATCAACACCTTTATCAATAAAAAGGAGCAAACTTATAAATTAGTATTGCAAGCAGATTGAAACATTTAAATGTGTAAACGTTTTTTCTATTGGGTCAAAATAGTATATCGTAATTGTAAACTAATGTTGATTGTAAAGTGCAATTTACCGATTTAAATTTATCTATCCGAACCACTTCGGTTCGGTAATCAGTAAAATCGGTAAAATTGATTTGGTAAACGAAATTATTTGTTTTGGTTCGGTAACTACAAAAAATAAATATATTAAATATACGAAATTCTATAAATATTGTAGATTTACCTAATTTACCGAATTCGGAATTTATTGATTGTTCGGTAAAATATATAATTCGGTTTGGTAAATGGAAATAGAATTTTAATTCAGTAAACGGTAAATTTGGTTAGCGGTAAATCAAAATTTACCGAATACTCTTCCGTAGACATACTCTTAAATCTCATCCTCGGCGACACCATAATCATCATAAATAAGATTGCCAAAATTAAAAGTAGGAGCAACATCATCATCATTATGATTGACGTAAATAAGGATACCAGATCTTGGAGCAATAGCAACTTTGTCATCACCGTAATCACCATACATGAGTTCTCCAAAATTATAAATAGGGCCAATTGTAGAAAACCACTATTATAATATACTGTTTTGCAGAAACCCACCATTACAACAACTAATTAAGAAATAAGTTAACAAAAAACCACTATTGTCTTAACTCCATTAGAAATTGCAAATCACACTTCATACAATGCGTGGGTAAATAATTTAATATTGACAATTACAGAAAACCACTATTATGATATCCAATTTTGCAGAAAACCACTATTTTAACAATTAATTACAAAATGACTATATTATAATAGTTTTGTTATAAAAAAACCATCATCTGAATATATAAGTAATAATAGAGAATGTTGGTGAGACTACGATTATGGCTATGCTTGATGAGCAATGCAGAATACCTCTTGCGAAAAAAATTAAGGTTCACTATTATAAAATACACACTAGACATGATACCTTACAAAAACATATTTGTGGCCACGGATGTGGTTGAAATTTGTATCCTTAGCATAACTTTGGACCTTATAGATACCAATACAGTACAACAATTAGAGTTTAAAAACAAAGTCATTATAAATCATAATTCATAAGGATAAAACGGGGAAAAACTTACTTATTTTTGAACTGTGTAGCCGATAGCTATTTACGCGACGATAATAAACTCTTGAACATGAATTTTCTTTTTAACATTATTTCTTCATTGACATCCATCAATATTCAATTGAAGAATCATGTAGCTATTAGACATTTATCAAAGAGTTATTACCATTGGAGCCTCCAATCTAGCACGAGCAGAGCAGTCGATAGTCGTTTCACAATTTGTTATTATAAATGTGGTTTTTTGCAAACTTGAGATTCTAATGGTGGTTTTTTACAAAATTGAGATTATAATGGTGGTTTATGTAATTAATTTAATTAATGAAATAATTTTTAATAATCACAAGAACGCGCTTTTAACGGTAATTTTAACAGAATAGTGACAATTGTGGTTTTTTTATTACGGAACTATTATAATAGATGCATTTCGTAATTAGTTGTTACGATGGTGGTTTTCTGGAAAAACAGTGCATTATAATAGTGGTTTTCTGCAATAACCTTTATAAGTAATATCGCGCTCATCATCATTGTAATCAACATTATCACTATAATCATCATATATGGATTCTCTAAAACTAAAAATATATTCACTATCAACATCATAGTAATCGTCATTATCATGCCTCGTTAAGAGGTTGTACAATCAGTGCGTCAAAAGTTTTATTTGTTTCCGCAAATTAATGTTATCTCTGTGTAAATCAACATTAACACTATCCACAACTCAGCTTTTTAGGGATGCCGCCTTAGTGGCTGCTCTTCTTCGTACTCGAGGTGACAAAATTAAAAGATCGAGAAACTGATTCCAATCTGATGCAGTGCGGGTGGAAAGTCAGTAGCTTGTATGTTTCGATGGATGCCAAAAAACTGATAATATATACTCAATAATTCTTTAAACCCGTAAAATTCGAGAAATTGATAAGTAAGAGTTGTTGATTTAGAAGGAAAAACAAACCTTGACAAATAAAAGAGAAATCCTTGATTTGTTATCAATATTAAAATTTTGTCGGATAAAGAGTAAGGATCAGGTGAAAAGTATCTTTTGGTTATAAAATACAAAGAGATCTCAACCGTTAAATATTCAGATCGGACGGCTATTAATTTAGGGGTCTAAATATAATTAATTGAAACATTAAATACGAGATTTTGATTTCAAAAACTCAGGAAGGGCAGATTAGTCCACAAAAAATCAAAAATCAAGCGGTTTTGATTTTTTTTTCTTCCGTAAATCACTCTCCCCGTATAATCCTCGTTTCCGATTTTGAGCTTTCGATTTGCATAATCGAAGAACACAACCGTAGTCGCTTACGCCGCCAGATTCGAGGTACGTCGTCTAGAAGCTCCAAATCTAATTCGATTTATAGATCTGAAACCTTAATTGCAGTCGGTTGTTTCAGGTAGTGGACATATCGGTGAATTGAGTAGCGTCTGATGGGGTTTTAGCCAAGAGGAGATTTTGATTTGGTGGACAGGGCTGACGTCATTGAGTAGCGCTCTTCAACAAGTACGTCGACCCCACCAACATTTTCTCATGGAACGCAGTAATCCAAGACCTAGCTCGGAGCGGCGATTCCGTCGAAGCAGTGAGAGCCTTTTCCTCGCTCCGCAAGCTCTCAATCCACCCCAACCGAGTCACGTTTCCTTGTGCAATCAAGTCATGTTCGGCTCTAGAGGACTTGTGTTCTGGTAAACAGGTGCATCAGCAGGCTTTGGTGTACAGTTATGCGACTGATTTGTTTGTAACGTCGGCATTGGTTGATATGTATTTTAAATGTGGGGAGATGGGTGATGCACAGATGGTGTTCGATGAAATGCATTTTAGAAATGTGGTTTCTTGGGGGACAATGGTTAATGGGTTCAGATTTTATATATGAGGGATTGGTTTCAACATGATCCCCTATGATTCATGAATCATGTTGAAGCAAATCATGAATCATATACGGAATTGTGTGTGAGATCATCCTTATGTGTGAACTATTTGTACATGTCTGTTGTAATTGGTTCTTATTGTGTTATCACTTAGCGTAAGAGCATTTGTTAGTACACGATTCATTAAATGACCCCGTATGATTCATGAATCATACTATGTCAGATCATGAATCATATGTTGAATCTTATATTATGTTTTGGTTTATAATTCTTAACAAGCAGAAAAATTGTGATACATTTGTTTATTCTTGTTTTTGTCCATTTTAGATTCATGATTCATGATTTGCTACCATATGATTCATGAATCACATATATGTAAATGTTGACCTTGCACTAACATTGTTCAGATTACGTTTACTTTTGATATTTAAATTAGATACGAACATCATTATAAGAATAATATACGAAAAACGATTTCTAAAAATATAAAATGTATATGATTCATGATTTGCTATTATATGATTCATGAATCAAATGTAGGTAAATAGTGAATCTGTGTTAATCTATTAACATGCACGACTGCAGTTTTTTTAATTCGTTTTTTTGACTATTTGAGGTGCGCAAATACAGAGAATTGAGACACATCAGTTGGAAAATATAGATCTTTCGAAGAAGTTACTTCAATCCCTTAAAATATAGATCTGTGAAAAATTAAACGAATGAAAAGAAAAAAATTTGAATGTCGGTTACTTCATTCCCTTAAAATAAGCCATTGTTTTTAGGAGTACTGAAAAAATGGAAGAATAAAAAATTGAAAGTCGGTTACTTCAATCCCTTAAAATAAGGGATTGATATTAATGAGAATATTTGAAATATATGTTATGCGTCTATTTCCACTATTGCCCTTTTGAAATTTTTTGTATTAATTAATATTCTTTAATTATAACTATTGATTGAAATCTAATGGGTGGTTTAGATTTGTTTGCATTTTATAACCAATCTAGTACTTTTCATTTGATCCATTCTCATATGAAATTATGTATTTCATGTAAGAGTGTTTCAAGAAAACTAATTAAAGGAATTCACTGTTAATTTCCGTTTCGTGGGCTTTAGAGTTTCGTGAGATTATGTATACGTAATATTTTGAAATAGTTTGCAGCAGAAAGTCTCTGCATTGTAGCACGGAATCCAAGGAGAGATTCATTAGGAACATTTGGTGGATCATAAAAGAGATTAATCACTGAGGTGATATTGAGCAGCAGCAGCTACGTACCTCCAGCTACCTCCAGCTTGCGTTATTTGTGATTTTATGTGAGGCCTCCGTTTGGACGTGCTTTTAATATCAGCAGGCCAATATCAATAGAATGCAAGTAGGTCTCAGGTTTTTGATTTGGTTTAAGAGTGTCCAAATGAACGTATACATTTTTATAACTAGAAATCTACTAAACTTATTTCGGAGATGTGTGTCTTTGATTCTTGGTTCAGAGAAGTTAATTATAGTAATCTTTAAATATACTACCAACAAAAATAGGTGGCAAACAACTTCGTGTAAATATTAGTTTTCTTACATATTTTGTGTAGTATGACAATTTTGTTAATTTAAGCTTCTACTCTTAATCATACATATTTTATTATTTCAAAGATAGAATTCAAGTAAAAGTGATTGAATGTTTATAATAAAATTTAAAATTTAGTGCCACAGAGTAAAGTTCAAGAAAAACTTCTAACTAAATGTAAGATCGTGAGACAAAATTTCAATCGTTGATTACTAATAATCTAACAAATGGTATTTGATTCCTGATAAAACCGCCAAACTCAACCGCTAGGATTCTTTACAAATCTAATCGCCCGTTTAAAAAACCAACTTTAATCTCAACCGTCCGATTATCAAAATCAACGGGTTGAGATTAAGTTCTTGCGTATCACGAAAACTTATTGTTTAATTCTCATTAATTTAACCCTAGTACCATATATCTTTATAAATATAAAACTCAAGACCCATGAGGTTGTAAATTGATACTATAAATAAAGTACGTAAGTTTGGACATTTATCATTGAAATTAATTCATGGGAAATATAAAGTAAATATTTTGACCAACTTTATATAGAAAGAAATAAGAAATAAACTATTAATATAGAATATAAAATGTTCCGTAAATGAATATTATGGAAGGCAAATCCAAAAAATTGTCTCTAACTTCCTGATTTTTTTGATTCCAGCCTTCAATTTTCACATTTTCTTAGTCCCGCTTAATTTGATTGTTTGAATTTTTTATTCAAAATTTAGTTTCAATTAGGTTCATAAAAACTTCAAGTTACATTCCCAAAACAAATTCTATTTCAAGTTGATAATTTACCCATCAATCATGGTAGGACTTGGAGATTCAACTTCTTTGGATAAAGCAACCGATATGATAAATAAAATATCTTTGTAATTAAAATTTGTAAAAACAAATTTAAAGGGCATAATGGTAAATAAAAGTTATAAATTCTTCACTTGCGATTATAATTTTCACAAGTTACACCTGTGTTGATACTCATTATTATTTTGTAAAGTTACTAACAATAAAATCATCAGAAATATCATTAAATTGACAGAATTAAACAAAGTTATACCCATCAGGGGTTAGCTCAGTTGGTAAGAGCCGGAGCCAAAAGGGCTACCACTGGAGCCAACCCGGGTTTGATTCCTGATGGGGGCCGGACAGGGATTCTGCGGGGTTAGGGTAGAGGGGAATAATTTAATTGGCTTGAGAATGGGGATTGTCCATTCCTTGACCAATTTTTTTTTAAAATGTTATATTGATTTTGATAACATTTCCGACGGATATATATTAAAATGAACTAAAACAACTGTTAATTGTACACATCTTTGTAGTAGTTAATATGCATCCAATGCAAGGTTACCAAAATATATAACTATATGCGTTAATTACGAAAAACCACCCTCGTAATAGGAGGTTTTTCACGGCACCACCCTCATAATAGGAGGTTTTTCACGGCACCACCCTTATCATGTGATATTACAGTAAACAACCTCTTTCTCTACTCCGTTATCATTTAACCACCTCTCCGTTAACAAAGGTGGTGAAGTGATAACGAAAATGATTATAGAGGTGGTGAAGTGAAAATTTATTTATTATATGAGTGGTGTATTATAATAAATATAATACTATTATATTCAAATTTTAAAATTTTTAACGGAATATTTGACGGAATAGTGTCAAGGTGGTTAAATGATAACAGTATGATAACAAGAGGTGGTTTACTGTAATATCACATTATAAAGGTGGCTCCGTGAAAAACCCCCTATTATGAGGGTGGTTTTTCGTAATTATCACAAATTATTTTGTGTTTCTTAATGTGTTGTCAAATCTATTTTTTTCCATCAACTTTTTAGATAACAATTTTTTTAAACATATATTAATTAGTCTATATAATGGATAAACTTATGAGTAACAAGTTACTCACACTTTTTTACACTATCATATCTCTCTATTATGGATAATTTTGAAACTTTATATGAAACATATGTTGTAATCCTATTGTATTGAGATTTAAACTATCATGTAAAACTTTCATTCAATTTTCAGAATCTATCTTGTAATACTAAGTGGTAAGCGGTGTACCCTTCAATTAATTAGTAACTTAATTAATTGAAGTTTGTATTGGTAACACATTTATTCGAAAATCGCTTATAATACAACAACTTAATGAAGTGAAACCATACTATTTTTTTATCGAATTCTTTTTGATATTTTCGATGAATGCCCGGTGGTAGGTTTATCGACTACCTCATCATTAGGATTTGGTACGTCCTCATTCAGAGGTTATTCAACGGTAGACTCCTCATTATCCCAGTGAATGTATGGTTCACTTAAATAGTAGTTTGTCCACAAACACAAATTGGGTATATAGCGCATGGTTTAATTTGGTGTGGAGGAGTCCTTGACTTACTAGAGCTTATTTGATCAACACCGAACAAAATACGTTCATCCAACCTTCCGCGTGCATACTCCGAAGAATTTGTATCATCACTCATATATATCAAGTGTGTCTATATAAATCATTCTTTGTGTTTGAATTTATAAAGATCATTTTTAGAGTTAAAATAATTTGAAATTCATTGAGTTTGTTGAAAGCAACCGACATCCGCTGTGTAAGCTAAGGATATCGTGGTCTCATTAAACATTGGACAAATGCGAAGAAAAGTAACGTTTTTATGTTTAGCTAAGAAATCCTTCCTGATCTCTCTAAGATCTTCAGCAACATCAACAGAGAGCTCCTGCAGACTCAACGTAACATAATGGGAATAATGGATATGTGATATATTAAGATGATATTGAGATGCAACTAGCATAACATGATTTATAAAGGATATCAGGTTGAGCAGAGGTTGGGTGGGTGCATAACATCTGACAATAACCAAGCACAGAGAGCCATCGTTCCTTCGAATAACAGCTCCGCACTTGGTAGTGGATTCTATGACCAGAATAGCAATATTTAATATAATCATATTATCTCCGCATTTCCAGCTAGGATTACTCTGAAATCTGTGATGCTTGATGTTCCCATCACTCACAATTACTTGTAGAATGAGGTCATTTTGAAAGGATTTCTGGAGCGGGCGATCTATAGAGGATAAGATACTGCTAGCCCATTGGATGAGAAGCTTCTGAAGATTCACTGATTTTCCTTCGGATATAAACGTATTCCTAGCTTTCCGAATTTCCCAAAAACCGCAACAGGCCATACTAACAGCAAGGCAGTCCATAAAAGAATCATCTTTCAACCATACCCTCTTGAGAGCACCAATGTTGTGTATTCTTGGCTTATCAAAAAGAAGGTTTAGGAAATTCCAGATTGAGATTGCCCATTGGCTGTCAAAGAAGGGATGCTGAATTGTTTCTAAAATTTGCATGGTTGCAGCATATGCATTTAGAGGGAAATGAAAAACCGCATCTGAGCACATTGTCGTCTGCAGAGATCGGCTTATGGTAGATTTTCCAGATAAATACTGAGATTTTAAGTGAGATCCATGGCTTGCAAATGGCCTTGCCCCATGGGACCGTTCCAAACTGAGTTTGAAAGGTGTCCCAAAATCTCTTTGAGCTGAATTTCCCATCTGAGCTCTTAGTCCAAATGAACGCATCTGGGTGGTCGGACAATGTTATCAGCCTGAATTCTTCTTTTATGCTGTCAAGGAGGGTAGAGTGAGTTAGAGTATTTTGCATTGTACAATGTATCGAGAGATCTTTTAGGGGCTGAGGAGCTGGGATCGCTAACTTTTCAAAGTAAGTTCCAACAGATGTGTCACCATTACCAATATGCCATTTGCATTCTTCCCTAACATCGTTAATCAGATGATTGAAGTAATTCCACAATGTTAATCCCTTCTTGCCTTCCTTAAATCAAGATCTCACATATTTGGTCCAAAGAGATTCACTGGTAATGTATTTCCATGCCAAGTTCCATGGAAAGCGATCATCATACCTTTAGGATCCATTATACCCAGACCTCCAGGTTCCTTTTTCTTACAAATCTTGTACCAGCTTACCCAATGACGTCTCCTGTGAATTCCATTGTCCCAGATAAAATTAGCCATTAGGATCTGAGTCTTTTGAGAACTGTAGCTGGATTGGAAGGACCAACATAATGTGAATGTTGATGGAGTTCAGGATTGAGCTGACTAGGCTGACTCTGCCCCCCATTGATAGGAAGTTGCGAGACCAGCTCTGAATGCGACGCTGCAGCTTAACTCCAAGGTATTCGAAATAGGCGACTTTGGCTCTACCTCTGAAGAGGGGAGCTCCTAAGTATGTTATAGGTAATTTCTCTTCTTTGAACCTTGTAATGTTGAGAAGAACTGAACGGCGAGCTTCACTGATTGTCTTAGAGAAGATAATGATGCTTTTATCTGGGTTCAGTTTTCGACCGGAATGGAAGCAGAAATCATCAAGGAGATTGAGCAAATTTCTAAGGGAGTCTTTGGATCCATTTGTGAAAATGAGGGAATCATCAGCATACAAGAGATGGTTTATGACTAAGGAGTTCCTTTTTGAAGCATACGGGAGGATATATCCTGATTCAACTGCAGTGTTGAGTGATCTGCTAAACCACTCTATTACTAGAATGAAAAGGCCCGATGATAACGGATCTTCCTGGCGGACTCCCTTAGATGACCTGAAATAGCCATATAAGGACCCGCTCCATCGAACAAAATAATGACAGCCAGAGATGCATCTAAAAACCAAGTCGCACCATGATTCAGTGAAACCGACTGCCCTCAATATCCGGATGATAAAACTCCAAGACACTTTATCATATGCTTTTCCATATCGAGTTTAATAATGACATTGCCTTCCACAGTATTTCAGTCTAGATCGTGAGCTAAATCATGCGCCAAGCAATATCATCATGAACTCTACGACCATTCATGAACCCCACCTGCTCCGAGCTGATCAGATTAGGTAAATACACAAGAGGAAGCATTATGAACTTTAGGTAATAAAACCAAATGAGTCGCATAAAAACTAGTAGGAGAGACATACCTTGGAAGAAGCTTTTGATGGCCTCATAAAGAACTTCTTTGATAATCTCCCAGCACTGGGTGTAGAAGTTCCGAGTGAATCCATCCGGCCCAGGAGCGCTGTCGCCATTCATGTCTAGAATTACTTGATAGATTTCATCCATCGACGGGATCGAGCACATTTTTATACTTCTTCTTGGGAAATAATTGCGTCAAAAATTTCTAAGTTCTCAATGGCAGCAGGAGGAGTGTAGCCGTTAAAGAGTTGAGTAAAATATTCAACTGCTTTGTTACCAATGATGTCCCTGTCATAGAATAGGAACCATCATCCATTAACAAGTTTATCCTATTCTGGGCCCTTCGAGCTCGAATGGCAGCATGATACATACTAGTGTTTCGGTCATCATCCTGGAAACACTGAATTTTGGTCTTTGATTGAAGAATGTCCATGTGAAGTTTTGAATAAGCCAAATGACGCGATCTACAGTATTTTAATTCATAAACAGTCTCATTGTTCTAGTTTCGTTGTAATTGTTGTCCAAGGGTGTTGATATGGTTAACCATTTCTTCTATTTTGTTGCGAATATTGCCAAATATCTCCCAATTCCATTTTCTAATTAAATGAGCCCTAAGCTTGGATAGCTTGAGGCCGAAATTAACAAGGGCATTTCTAAGCAGCCTCTCATTCCAGCAGCTTTGGACCATGTCTTTGAAGCAGGGATGGATTCCCAGGTTTCTATAGGTGAAAAAATGAGATTCGCCTTAGGTTTAAGGAAATCAATTAAGAGGGGACAGTGGTCTGACCTAATTCTAGGCAGATGATACACGGAGATGTCAGGGAGGGCAGCTAGGGCAAAGCCATTAACCAAAACCCTATCCAATCTTTGCCAAATACAACGGTTACCTAACCGATTGTTCAACCAAGTGAAAGGATTACCAATGAATCCAGCATCCGATAAGCCAGCACGATTTTGGAAGGAGTTGAACTTCGCCATCAGGCCAGTGTCTCCATTAATACCTCCTCTTTTATCCTTTGAATTCGAAATTGAATTAAAGTCCCATGCTACAATCCAGAGGGAGGTGATGTGAGCGATCGGCTGACTAATTCCTCCCAAAGCACTTCTCACTCTTCAGAAGAAGTAGATGCATAACCTACAGTAAAAGTGGTGAGAGTGTTAGTAGGAGAAGAGACTACATCAAAAGAAACAAATTGGGCTTCCATAAAAAGCCTTGCAATGAGATCCCTTCATTCCAGAGCAGCATATATGCTTATTATTTTTATGACCATGAGCAAAGTGTATAAACCCAAGTTTCCTACAGAAAACATCAAGATGGCTGTGCCTGTGTCCCATCGTAGGTTCAATAATGGCCAGTAAATCAATTTTGAAGCACACAAATGTTCTTCATGTGAGTGACAGTGCCTCGGTTGCCCACTCCCCTTGCATTCCAGATATTGATTTAAACATTTGAGCTGAGCTGTGGAAGAGACATGTCCATCAACTCCATTAGTAGAGCTTTTTTGAGTGATCTGAGTGTCCTCTTCATCAGCAGTGCGAATGGTGTGTCCAACATTACCCCCTATATGGCTGCTTTTCAGAATGGTTTTAACAGGTTGTTTTCAGGCTGTGCTATTGCCAATTCCAGACTGTTGGCATTTTATTGCTGTTGGGCATTGCTTGGGCTACCTGTGTTTTGATGGTTCATAATTAACTGTCCCATCTCTGATTTTAGAGGGATTTGGGTTGATCAGAGGAATAAGTCCTGTGTCATTTACATTCATATGAGTGTCCATTGTGATGTAGCAAAGGGTTTTGCTGCTAATCCCATTTTCTCTGTTTGACTGCATTCCTCCTCAAGCAAGGTGTTATTCTTATCTGCCTGAGCGTTTGATTTGGTGGCTGGAGTAGTTTCTGAGTTCTCATCTGCATGCAACGTTTTCAACTCAGAGGTACCTTTACTGAGTTTGAGAAGCTAATATTACGAACTGGGAGGAACTTCCCATTACCTTTCCTTGTGACTAATGTCCATTCATCTTTCTTGCGATCTGCCATGTGAGGTAAGGGATCTGCCTTTCCAGCGGGTCCTTTTTAGGGTATTTTGTTGTTCTCGGAGCTATATTTTTCAATATTTTTCTGCAGGATTGAAGATCGTGCCCATGCAACTTGCACTTTGACTACTATCTCTTGAAAAAAGCCTTTGTCATCAGGGAGATTGATCCATATTCGAGAGGGAATAGTTTTTGAGACATCTATTCCACACAGGCCCTCGCGTAGGACAATGCGCTAAGTTCTTTAGTTTTGTCGTCTATGTCAAGAAAATCCGCGAAGGATGAGACTATGGCCTTTATACTCCCTCTATCAAAGAGTTCCATGGGCAGATTAGGAAGGGTGGAATTGACAAGTCAGAATAAGTGATTGTCGACTTTTGACAATTCATGAATGGTAATGACACAAGCATTGAATGGAATATAACAGACATTCTACTATTTTTGCTAGATTATTTTGAGAAACCGGCACTTGAGACATATTGAATGGAGTTTATGATTTGGAAGCTAAAGGATAGACATCTTTGCGCTAAATATAAATCATACATAAAATTAGTCTAAAAATATTTTACTACAATAGAAATTTTGTTTATTTATTTATTACTCACTCACTCCTAATTATAAGTTCTATTAATTTTTTAAAATCATATACAATATAATTGCTACATGTAGATTTTGATTTTTTCACTATTAATTATTTTAGATTGTTTTTTATTAATAATAAAAATAAATAACTATGGTAAAACTAATTTATAATATTAATGATTATTTAATTGAATTTTAATTTAATTGAATTTTAAAGAATACGTAATACTTAATTAAATATATAAGGTTAATTGAGTGTAATTAAGTGAAATTAGGAGGCATATGAGTAATTATCTCATGAGGGTTTTGTCTTGGAGGTGTGGTGAGCAATTCCCTTTAAAACTAACTAGTACTTATGGCACAATACATGTGCTTTCGAACGGTTCCTTGGGTTGAATCTTTAGATGTGATTAGGACGATATTGTAATTTATTTCAATTAATAACATAAAAATTGTATATATTGTAAACTGACTTGTGTAATCTAACAAAATTGTCAATAATGGTATTTTCGGAAAAATTATGGCTTCAAATCAATAACCTTTAATAGGAGGGTTCCCTCTTTTTAGTTTTTATATAGTAGAGATTAGACAAAAGGGAATATTGACCTAGCAGTATTTAAGAGGTTGGTTGTTTGTCTTCATAGTTCATCTACTTTTTTAGTATAGGTTTTGTTCATTACTTTAGCGATGCAGGAATGCATTTTTTCTAAAAAAACTCATTCTTGAGTCTGAGGTTTGCCTTCCCAGCTACGTCAAAAATGCTATTTATCTTTTAAAGACTTCTTTAACTAAAATCATGATGCGCATCCAATAAGCACAAACAAATGATAGAACATGTTTCACCAAAACAATCTTGTCCGCCTATGAGAGACATCTTATTCTTACTATCTAAAAAAAGATCTTGCCTAGCATTTTATCAGTAGATTGAAGCTAACTGGCCTAATATTCTGTGAGTACAATGGGAACCTAAGTAGATTATCAGAAATTTCCCCATATGTAACCAATAACTTGAGCCATACTCCCTTGCAATTGAGTATTAGTACCCCAAAAGAATATATACGATGACACAAAACCCATACAGATCCCAAATCATTAGGTAAAGATGCTTAAAACCTCCTTAACACGAAGAACAAACTGTTGGCTGACACTGAATCTTAGACATATTCTCCCTAGCATACTCAACCCTCATATCTATGTGCACACTCTATTCTCTCATGTTCCTTTTGAATTCTCTATTAAGATATTGCAGATCATGTTGGATTAATAAGTTCCTTTGCCCTTTCCTCCAGTTTCTCATGAGGGACATCTCGAATTCCTCTGTATGAGTCCAAAAACTTTGAAAGCGAAACCATTGTTTTCTTCTACCTTTTTATCCAGTCTGATGATCGCTAGACACTGATCATAAATACCTTGATTTTCAAAATATTCCACAATCGTAAGGAACTTACGAGAGAATTCCCCATTAACTAGGATTTTGTCCAACTTTCTGGTGACTTGGTATTGTAACCATTCACCTTCTCAACAAAAAATTTCAATTCTCTTGTATGACATCAATGACTAGATTACCATTCTTTTCTCCGAGTCATTCAAAATACAATTAAAATCCCTTTAGATAATTCACGGGACCTTAAACCTGCTCACAAAACAACATATAATGTCCCACATATTTTTTTCTATCACCACTTCTATTAAAGGTAGAGAAAAAACAACAATCACTCTTCTACAATTCCAACAAAAATCACATATGCTAAGTGCTTAACTCTCAAATTCCATAAATCTCAAATTCTTCCCTTATTATAGACATCATCAAACAAACATAAGGACTTTCACTGGTTGTTAGGGGTGGACACCCTGACAATTCTGTCGATTTCCACATATCTAATCTTAGTCTCACGGATCCCAATAATACTAATATTAACTTTCGTAATAAGATTTCTTACCTGGTATTGTTTAGAAGGATGATTAATTTCTTGATTGTCAAATTCAAATCTGATTCATGGGACAGTTGCTAAACTGTAAATGCAAAATGCAAAGGGGGATCCATGGACCATGAAAAGGGGAGGTTCCACATGATACAATCTCCCTCTCTATATATATATATCCATCTATCGTATGTATAAAGCACAAAGAGTCTTATTTTACTCCTAACTTCTTTCATACACGTTATTTCAATCGAATATAGTAATTGTTGCACAAAGAGTCTAATATAGAATATAGTAATATATTTCAATCGATATGCAAATAATTGTGCATCAAACAACTAGGTTAAACCACCCGTCGGAGATTGTCGAAAACCACCTCTTATAGGCCGTAATTGCCGAACACCACCTAATTAATTAACCTAATTAATTAACCTAATTAATTAATCTAATTAATATCTAATTAATCCATCTAACCGAGATTTAACACTAATTTAACGTTTTCTGTTAAAATGTATCGGTCAACAAAAGTCAAACGAGCAACGGGTGGTTTTCGGCAATAAAATGTATAAGGGGCGGTTTTCGGCAATAACGTCCTATAAGAGGTGGTTTTCGGCAATAAACCCTTATTTTTAAAACTCAATGAGATCAATTATAATTGAATTAATTAATATAAATAAAATTCTGGTATGGAAATATAGGTATCATAGAAAATAATTTCCCCAGTGTGCTAATTTTTCGACTGTGTTTCTCTTAAAAAAATGAAAAATCAGTAATAATTGATTAAAGCTAAAAAAGTAGTAAATAGTCGGGCATGACTTTTATATTAAAAAATTAGTTATTATGGAACTTTAGACATTTCGTAAGCTTTTCTTTCATAAATTTTCATTCATACATATACTTGAAGAAGAAAATCACTTTTGATAATGGAATAAGATTTCTTGTTGTCAACAATATGTTACCGTTGAGAAAAAAGGCGTCAAGTTGAAGCATCAAAATTAAATTTACGTAGTTTCTATGAATTGTTCAAAAAAATTAAATTTATATTTTAGCAAACCTACGTTATTTACGTTCTGTAAAGTAAATCTATGAGGTTAATATAAACTAGTAACTGATGCACATATAATACATGCTTCTAAAATATTTTCATATTATAAGATGATATTTGTAATGGTATGTTCATGTAATTAGTAAAATGTGGAAGGATATTATAGGGATATGGAATGTGGTTTCAAAGATAATCGTCAATTTTATCTCTTGCGCTTTATATATAGGATAGATGAGGCCCTCTAAATTAATTTTTAGTATAAGTAAAATATTTTGTTTTGCAATGATGCAACACTGTTGTAAATTAAACAAGAAAAAATAAAGACATAACTTTTACATACACTGCATTCCATACTTTTTTTGCAGAAAGGTAATTTTCATTAACAAAAATGAGTATACCAGACATCAAGACTATTGGAAGCCACTCATTGACCAGAACGCAGACTTATATCAATCAGGATCAACTAGTAAAATTCAACAGCACCAGACATCAAAAACCAAGAGGTAGCAACCAGCCAAAACAAATAAGACTTAAACAACATGCCTAACAAAGAAGACACAAACCAAGCTAGGAATACTGCATTCCATACACTTTCAAACAGAATGTCTTTTTGGTTGAATGGATGCATCACAGAAACCAAAGTTGCTTCGACACAGATTTGAGTGAGTAAATATCATCATTATCCAATTTTCGAAAATCTGCAAAAACACAAAATTGTCATTGAATGTTACCTTCGAGCATTTTTAGATGCAAAATCATCAATAATAGTACCATAATCCATATTTTCCAGCATATCTTTCCCAATGCATAAAATAGCAAGATCATTTAGCCTTTCTTGAGACATCAAAGTTCTCAAGTAAATTTTTAGCAACTTTAACTCTGAAAAGCTTCTTTCTGCCGATGCAACTGTTATTGGCAATGCTAATAAGATTCGATATGAAATTAAAACATGGGGATAATAATCTATAAATCTAATAAATTCAATAATCTCACCTGCCAACATGAGCTCACTTGATAATTTCACTTGAAGTATTTTCAATTCACAAAAAAGATCATTCAAATCAAAATCAGATGCACTGTCATGAGAGAAAGCATTTGACAACTTTTCACAACTTTCTTTTAGTGAGTTCTCATTTAGTAACTTCAACTTTTTAGAATTAAACACAAAACCAAATAAACTATCAAATATGTTTAGTTTTTCAAATCTACATTTCAACGATGCAGTAACAATAGGAACAATAACCAAAATTAATTAATTCTAAAAGATTCCTCCGATGATAGCGCTTCAAAAATATATATTAATAATTTTAAATCGAAATAATGTATATATTACAGCACTTATTTCTTGTAAAAGCGCTGTAAAAGACATCTTTTTAGTATTTTTAAGTTTTAAAATCAGGTAATATATTTTAAAGGTGTTGTTAAGTTAAGAATTTAAAAACTCAATAAGTAACTTTCAATTTATTAAAATATCATGAGAACATATATAAGCATTTGAAATCGTTGTCATTTAAAAATTTGTATTGTGTCTCTTTACTAAGCAATAGGTTGAACAATGTACATTTTTGATCAACTATACTTTTCATTAATCAAAACACAACAAAAATGCAAGTAAATAATTATTTTTGAAGTAAATGAGTTATTAGCTTCATAAATCAAATTTTCAACTAAATTTGTGTTTTTAATAATCAATAAATTCTGAAGAAAAAACAAAACAAATATCAACGGTTTATAACAGCGCTTATCATGTTTAAGCGCTGTTGTAAATAGTATACGACAGCGCTTAAACATGATAAGCGCTGTTGAAAGTTTTTTAATTCGATTTCTTTAAAAAAATACTCTTTAACAGCGTTTATATATTTTAAGCGCTGTTAAAGAAAGAAATGACGTGATTGGTCGACTCAGTTTCGCGCAGATTTTAATCCAATCGTTGCTTAAAATAATCTAACAGTCCACATTCGATGTTTAAAATTTCGGAATTTTTAATTACGCGCCCAAACTTCCCGCTACAATCTTTCTATATATATCAAAATTTACATTGATAAACGCTTCGAGTATGATAAACGCTTTATTTTAGTTCTTCACCGATTCGAGTAAGGATAAACGCTTTACTGTTTTATATTGAAATTTTTCGTTAAGCTTTTACGTTTGTTTCGTTTTATTATTAACACTATGATATTAACACTATTATTTGCTTGCAGATTTGTCGAATTTTGTGATAATGTCGAGGGTAATGCGACAAATTCAAGACGAGCACTCAGACAAATTCAAGACGGGCAATGAGATAAATTCATCACGAAGGCTAGGGTTTTGTTCAATAATTTTTTATTTCAATTACGCTGTAAAATCGATTTCAATTTCATTGTAAAATTACGCTGTAAAAGAAAGAAATTAATAATATTTATTGCAAAATATTTAACAGCACTTCTATTTGAACGCTGCAAAAGAAATAAATTCTTAATAATATCGATTTAATTTTTTTAAAATAATCAAAATTTTACAGCGCTTAAATAAGAAAAACGCTGTAAAAGTATTTAACATACAACAGCGCTTGAATATAAAAAAGCGCTATTGTATGTTTTATATTTTTATTACTTTTATTTTCCAATTATTTAAATTTCTTAATTATACAACAGCGCTTATTTGCTTAAGCCCTGTTGTAAGTTTACTGTTTTAACAGCGCTTATTTGTTTAACCGCTGTCAATAATTGTAATTACAACAGCGCTTATTTATTTTTAAGCGCTGTTAAAAACGTTAATAAACAACATCGCTTTTTCTAAAAAGCGTTGTTATAAATCCGTGATTTACAACAGCACTCGTTTCAACAGCACTCGTTTCAACAGCTCTTCAAGAAGCGCTGTTAAAGGGCAAAAAGCGTTGTTATAAACATAATCTGTAGTAGTGATAGTACCATTATCATCAAAATGTTTTCTAGGAAATTTAATATGCTTTTCACAAAACTTTGATTCTATTCCCATTTCTGAGGCAATATCATTTGCACTCTTGATGTTTCCCCCTTCATGTTAGAACTATTATCATAACCTTGACCTCTTATATCATTTAATATCTAACCCTAAAGATTCAAGGGTAGCAACTAATGTGTTGAAAATTCTAACCTAAAAGTGTCATCAACCTTCAAAAATTGTACAAAAAAATCTTCTATTTTAATTTGGTACCTGATATATTAACACACCTTACTAAAACGTCATTTGCTCTTGATAACTAGCATCTGGAGTACAATCAAGAATCAGTGAGAAGTATTTGGTCTCTTTAAAAATTTGTAAAAGAGACTCCCTTACACTTTTACCCAACATAGAAATTAACTCATTTTGTATCTAGTGACTAAGATAATGGTAATATATTACATTGTTTTCAGAAAGCCTAATATGGTCTTGCATTATAACATCAAATTTAGCCACCATTTCAATTAAATTTGTTGACATTCTTTTTAATTTGTTGTTGTAATTCTTTATCAATTAATTTATTTTCATCTAATCTCCTCTTTAAGTCATACCAAGTCTCCATATTTTTATAATGTGCAATACTAAGCTCATGTTCTTCAAGTATACTACTAATATGTTATTTTTGATTTAAATAATTTACAACAAAAACAGTACACTTTGTCCTTAGGTGTTGAATAAATTAATCATTTTCTATCTATAACCTCTCCATCAGATAATGGTTTAGAATAATATGAATCAGAAAAATGTCTAGATGTGTTGTCTTTAGGAAATATAAAGTTTGAATCACATTTTGGCCCTGCTTCTATTAGTAGGTCTATACTTATGTTATCAATATTACACCAATTCACAAGATCATAAATATCTAAAAAAGGTTTATCTACGAGAGACGTTGGATGACTACATTTACATATGTATCATTCTCATCCTCAGTAACTACATTCTCAGAAGTAAAATTTTGATTAGATTTTTCAGCATTACTCACTTCAGTTTTAGTGTTATCTAAATTATCTAAAACACTAGACTTTGTTATAAAATCTTCTCCAACACCTTTTTGAGATTCAATAAATTGGTCATCTAATTTCTATTTTTTCTCTTCTGAGCACCAGATAAATATTTTCTAGGCATAAGTAACAAAAAGCACAAACCAAAAGAAAATAGAAAAACTTACAAGTATATGCAACAGAGAGTTCTCAGAGAAACCCAACACACAAAGATATAGCTCTAAAAACTGATAAGATGAGGAAAGATCGTATGCTCGCAAATAGTCAATTCGCTTCGCTCGATGATCTCTATTTGGAATTCAGTAGTGTTTCTTACGATTAGGATTTGGAAATTGAATGCAAACGACGCTGGTAATGAAAAAAATGGACTGTTTTCAACTTTTTTTCATAAACAATAGGCTTTTTGTGCCTTATAAGGAGTAACATTAATGTTAAAACGTAAGATACTTTTAAATTTATTTCATTATTATTGGGCCTCATCAATATCACAATAGACAAAGGCATATTTACACATGGACGTTAAGGATTGTGGGCCCATGGCCACTGCCCCTGCGGCCGTCCCTCTGCACCGGGCTTGAAGGTAGTGGAATATGTTGAGTTCCATGAGAAGGTCATGAGTTTTATACCCTCAGATAACATGAAAGCATATTAGATCACTTCATATCCTATACGTCTCCGTCTGTTTCTGGGATTTAAAGTATTCAGATATAATATTATTGGAATCCTTCCTAAGACTGTGACGAGCACTTGGGCATCTGTGCTGCTGAATATATGGTTGCAAGAGCTATTCTTATTGGTAAGTGTCACATTTTACTACATATAGTTATAGAAAATGGTAGCAATTATGTTTCTGAACTCATAAATGCACCCTAATCAATGGCCCAGATGTCTCCAAACTGTTGCAGTTGACATTACAAAAGTTATCCCCATGCCACAGAAGGAGAGGCTTAGTATGGGATCTGCTGCATGGTGAAGACTCGGTAGATTTTCAGAAGAAAGAACTAGCAGAATTTCAAAGATGCAGTTAGACATGTTTTAACTATGTTTCAATATAACACAAGTCCTATTTAGTTCTGAAGAGCATGTCTGTAAACACAAGATACAAGTGAAAAATCTTGAATCTCAAATGTTTTTTAGCATGTAAAATTAACTACAACAAACCTCTTATCACGGGCCCATTATTCTTTGAGTAGTGTTATAAGATGAGACAAATTTTTAATTCTTGGGCTTCATACGACAACCTTTGGGGTGCGTGATGAATGTATCTAAGCCTAAAATAGGATCTAGACACAAAACTAAGATCTAATATGCAAGTTTCTCAAGTTTGACGAATTTCCTCAAACATCAAAGTTAGCTTAGACACAAAACTGAATGTAAATGGCACAAATGTACATAAAAAAGGAGAACTCGAAGTAAATTCCGGTCTTAACTGCAAATACCGAGAATCAATCCACTAAACAAATTGAGATACAACAATGGTTAGGATAAATGTTGAACAAGCTCAAGAATGACCTCTATTGAGCAAACCTACAATCAGAGCAATTTCACTACATGACAACTTAAGAATAACTCAAACCAACACTTAAACACTAGAACGAATGCACCCGAAATTCTAATAGACTGTTTGTCGTCAATCGGAGTTAAGGCCTTCGTTGGTGGACGTTTCACTCTTCCGATGCAATATTAGAGTCAAATGTGATGCACAAAATTATTAAATTGATGACAAAAGATCATGACACTAGTAAAGCAACAAGATCAAGGCACAATAGTCAAGATAAATGGAAGCAACTATTCTAAGCCTCATGGCAGCAACTTTTCAGCAAGTCGTTTGATCCCAAATGGCAAACATCATGAAGTCTAAAAACTGCACTCTCTAGCCTAGCCACTTTTCAGGTCAAATTGTGGTCATAAACTAAGCTCTAAACAATCACTATTCTAGCCTCAACATACAAGCTTGAGGTTCGCACAAAGACTCAGCTCAAAACTTGATTTATTTCCTACAAATGCCTTCTTATACCAAGTCTTTAGGTGGGCTTAATACATGAATAGAGAACTTGACACTAAAAGTGGAAATACAAACTCAAAAAATGGAATTACAAACTCAACTTGACCTGACCTTTTTTTAGTTTCTTGAATTCTCAAATTTTATTTTCGGTGTCATGAACTTACCTAACACGTACAACATTCCTGCAAAACACAAAGTACAATTAGGAACAGTAATCTCCAAAAAATCCGCCACTTATAGATACTTTGATTCTTAACTCACAAGAATTTGCTATTTCAACATATAACACCTCACAATCAGGTTTTCAAGACTGAAAACATAACCAATGACTAACAACAGATATTCTGAATATTTAGAACTAAAACACAACACTTCC
This sequence comes from Sedum album, assembly GCA_006409495.1. NCBI lineage: Eukaryota > Viridiplantae > Streptophyta > Magnoliopsida > Saxifragales > Crassulaceae > Sedum > Sedum album. Next base: position 34,164 of record QZGG01001000.1, on the reverse strand, counting down.
AACAAATGTATAGTTACCAAGCTATTTTTCAAAAATTTCTTTACCGACAAAACTTAAGACTTTTGTACTTTAAAAATGAACTAAACTAATATACACTTCATCGATAGTTTTAAGAATATTCGGTAGTATCAAGCTTTAATAACCTACAAACTAGATTTCAAGACATAAGCTAAATAAATCTGAAGCTCGAGATTATCGTAAGGCCATTAGAAGCATAACACTAAACCACCAAGCATAAATAATTTCTTTCACATACACAACTGCACGTCAAATAAAATCATCCACATTTTAGTCAGTATCTAAATAATTTAAATTTGGGATAATTACGAAAAACCACCCTCATAATAGGGGGTTTTTCACGGAGCCACCTTTATAATGTGATATTACAGTAAACCACCTCTTTTTATCATTCCGTTATCATTTAACCACCTTGACACTATTCCGTCAAATATTCCGTTAAATATTTTAAAATTTGAATATAATAGTATTATTTTTGTTATAATACACCACCCGTATAATAAATAAATTTTCACTTCACCACCTCTATAATCATTTTCGTTATCACTTCACCACCTTTGTTAACGGAGAGGTGGTTAAATGATAACGGAGTAGAGAAAGAGGTGGTTTATTGTAATATCACATTATAAGGGTGGTGCCGTGAAAAACCTCCTATTATGAGGGCGGTTTTTCGTATTCGTAATTAACCCAAAGTATGCAATGTATATATCATGAAAATTTGTATGCATACTACTCTCCACCCCACACTCAAAAATTTACTTAGCTGGTTGTCGAGTATTTCGTTCTTGACATTATTCTTCGTATCTTGACTTTCCAATGCGCTGCACATGTATCATTCTTGCAATGTGACGTGGTGCAATATATGTGAATAAATATTCCAACACGCAACTCAAAAGAATTTATAGAACTAGGGGTGACCTAGTGTGGAACCCAAGGGAACAGTGGAGTCAAGTTATATTTCAAACTCGATTACTAGCTTTTAATTCTTTAGTTTCAATTACTAGATTTAATTTTAGTTCTTAAGTGTCTTGTTTATTCTAGAGGGCAATATTCAAAAGGCAATATTTAGAGAAAAGGTCTTGTTATCAAATATTAAAAACTATGACAAGGATGAGAATCCTCCACTAATACTTATGGTTTCACTCGAACAAGATATATAAATCCTCACTCTCGAATGTTGGATTTATATTATAGTTATGAATTTCTTTCTTGATGACAATTTAATCTAGAATGTATAATTATATGATAATATAAACCCTCACTCTCGAATGTTGGAATTTATACTATAGAATTTAGACTGAATAGCATTAGCATACAGATCCTCACTCTCGAATGTTGGATTCGCACGTAAACATCTACTCAACTAGCTATTCCTCACTCTCGAATGTTGGAATTTCACTAGTCTGTCTAAATACGCTTATTAATACATTCATGCACCAAATATACTCGCTGCTCTCGCTTTGCTAATATACTTAATCTAATGGTTGTATTGATTCCAAAATAATCTAAGTTCACCTCTCGGTCCCCTCCCTAGATATACTACTCCGACCTACACTTCTAGATGTTTTGTCGGGACACCTATTTTATGAAGATTAAGCTCGGGTATGATTCAACACACGCAATTATCATACAATAATTGATTCATATAAATTAAATAGTCATGTTCTAGTTATTCATAAGCATTAGAGATTCATCAAATCCTCATCATAAGGAAACTACTCACTCATCTCGAGTGATAATGCAAACATATTCAAACGATTGTAAAGTAAACAAGAGTAAAGTTTAGAAATTCTCAGTGATTGATGATCCACGGTCGAGCTCCAAAGCTGCTGCTTCTTCTTCAATAATTCAATCGGTATCTTGAGCTCTCTCGGCTCCTTCTTCTTCACTTGGTTTACTCGACTATGATCAATCACTTTATTCAGCCCCCTTAGGTAGCTCGGGCAGCAGCAGCCAACCTTCTTTGATCTCCTTGTGATGTTTATATAGTGAAGTTCAATCAAAGGGTCGAGTGCATTGAAAGGTCTTGCTTTTACTCCCTTCATAATTGGCCGAGTAAATGTAGAGTTAAGCCTTATCTTCTTGCATTTAATCCTCGAGTGGAATGAAAGGTTTGGCTTATCTTCATGCATTAATTCTTGTATTGATTGGTCGAGTAAATGAGATAATCCACACGAAGGGTCTTGGTCACGTGACAACTTGCTCGAGCACCATATTTACTTGGTCGAGTAACATGAGTCTTTGCTTGCTTTGCTCGAGTAAGGTACTTTAGTGCACTCGGTCTAAGAATTGCAGAAATGCTTCCAATTATGTCTGATTTAGGCCGAATTCACGTGCTTTTCCTCATATTTCCATTTATGCTCCTTCGTAAAGTGTAAACCGTGCTTTTGACCTGAAACATCAATCAAAGTATCAAAAGTAATATATTTTACGTTAAAATCATAGGAAATAAGCATGAAAGTAGGGGCTTAAAATAGACATTTCTAACACTGATCAAATACCCCACACTTATTCCTTGTTCGTCCCGAAGAAGTATTAAGCTTATTCCTTACTCCTGAGATTTCTAAAGTTAATCTAATCCTAGTTCACTGTCGTAGAAAATCACGAATGCATTTAGCATATGCATTAAGCCTTTAAACCTCTAGGCTGCCCTAGCGGACGAGTTTTAGTCTCGTGAGAGTTTTCAGATAACGGAATACTCACAAATCCTATAAAGCAAATCATCCATTTATCGTATTCATTTACATAGCTAGTCAATTCAACAAACATTCTTTTGCATTATTCTTCAATCAAGAACACTTCAAAGTATAGCTGATCATTCATGGCATGAGAAATAATTGAAAATCACTTCAAATCACGATAGTCATAAATTTCAACGTAACTCGAGCAATAAGAAACTAACCTTGGTCTGACCTTTCTCTCCATTCCCAACTTACACCGAAAATCACAAAGTAAAACACAATTTTAAGAGGAGTTTCACCGAACCAATCACCTATGCTAGCAAGGGCTAGTCCATAAGGTCAAGGTCAAGAATTCTTGCCCAAGAATTAGACTACACGTCGTAATCCATAAGAGTAGAGGAATTCCGGATGATTACCACATACTTCATGAATTTTTCTCTCAAAAGCATGTCATGCCTACGTACATAAGTACAAGGATCGTCCCTAAGCAATTCTCAATGGTTATCATTCGACAGCTTCACTCGAGTCGCAAAATTATTTAGGCAACAGCAAGAACTTAAGTGGGGAAACGAATTATATTTTTTTATAATATTTTTTATAATAATTTTTTTTCTTTTTATTTTTTTTATTTTATAAAAGCAAATACTTTCAAGGGGGAACTTACCTTCCTAACCCTCGACAAATGCATTCTTTTTGTTTTGTCAAAGCAGATACTTTCAAGGGGGAACTTACCTTCCTAACCCTCGGCAAATGCTTGACTTTATTGAATAACCCCACACTTAACACTACTACAGATTACATTTATAACAGCGCTTATATTTGATTTTTAACAGCGCTTCTCGAAGCGCTGTTGAAACGAGTGCTGTAATAAATCACGTATTTATTACAGCGCTTGTCCAAAAAAAGCGCTGTTGTTTATGTACATTTATAACAGCGCTTCTTTATAAAGAAGCGCTGTTATAAATGTACATAAACAACAGCGTTTTTTAATAAAGAGCGCTGTAATAAATTTCCTGATTTATTACAGCACTATTTTCAACAGCGCTTCGTGAAGCGCTGTAAAAGATGAAAAAAAGCGCTGTAATTTTTTTAATTTTTTACAGCGGTTAAACGTAAAGCGCTGTAAAAAATAAACACTCACAACCAATCGTTAAACCAAAAACGATGTCGTTTAATTAATTTATTTTACAGCGTTTTATTTTAAGCGCTGTAAAAAATAATTAGTTTTTTAATTTAAAAAATTCAAAATTCGAATATAAAATATTACAGCGTTTTAATAAAGAGCGCTGTAAAAAATATAAATATTTAACAGCGCTCTATTTTATAAGAGCGCTGTAAAAAATATAAATATTTAACAGCGCTCTATTTTATAAGAGCGCTGTAAAATATTTAATTTTTACAGCGTTTTTCTGAATTAAGCGCTGTTAAATATAAGATTTTAATTATAAACAAAATTGTAATTAAGTGCATTAAGAATTATTATATTTAAGGAGATTTGAGAAGACAGTTTTGGAAAGGTAATAATATTAATAACCGCTTTAAAGGAATCAGTTTTGATTATAATTCTCTTTATTTTTATTTAAATCGTACTTTTACAATGAAACTGAAACCGAATTCAACATTCTTTTTTTACAATCGTTAGCAAATAAATATTATGGACCAAAACTACGGCTTTTGTGCTGAATTTGTCTCATTGCTAGTCTTGAATTGGCTCATTGCTCGTCTTGAATTAACCTCATTGCTCGTCTTGAATTGGCTCATCGTCCTCGACATATATCATACAACAAACCTACAAAAAATATATTGAAGAATAGAATAGAGTAAATATCTAACAAAGAACAAATAAGTTTAACGGTAAATATAAAACACAAAAGTGTAACAAAAATAAGAGTTGAAATCCTTACTTGAAACGGGAAGTTTATGCGCAACAAAGCTAATTTGGTCTGTAAATTGAAACATCCGACAAGAACAAAAGTAAGTTTGAAAGAAAATTTCAATGTAAATTTTGTTGTACATTTGGATATATATAGAAAGCCTATAGCGGGAAAATTGTGCGGGTGACTAAAAATTCTGAATTTTCAATATTGAATACGGACCGTTAGATTCATTTAAACAACGATTGGGATTATAATCTGCGCGAAACTGTTTCGACCAATCAGGTAATTTAACATATTCAACAGCGCTTAATAAAGAAAAGCGCTGTAAAATATCAATAAATATTTTTTAATTAAGGAAATCGAATTACTGATACGTTTATTACAGCGCTTATAATTAATAAGCGCTGTAGTAAATCAATTACAACAGCGCTTTTCCGTAATAGGCGCTGTTAAAAATAGTTTTTTATTTGTTTTGCTTTTTCTTTAGAATTCATTGATTATTATGAAACAAATTTTGTTGGAAATTTGATAAATGAAGCTTATAACTCATTTACTTTAAAAAAAAACATTTGCATTTCTATAGTGTTTTTATTAGTGAAAAGTTTAGTTGATCAAAATGTACAATGTTCAACTTAGTTCCTAGTAAAGAGACAATGTACATATCTTCAAATACCAATTATTTCAAATGCTTATTAATGTTCTCACGATATTTTAATAAAAAGAATGTTACTAATTGAGTTTTTATATTCTTAAAATAACAAAAACCAAAAAATATATTACCTGATTTTTAAAAATTGAAAATACTGAAAATATATCTTTTACAGCGCTTTTATGAAGAATAAGCGCTGTAATATACATTTTACAGCGTTTATTTTATTTTAAACGCTGTAAAAAAGAATATATTTTATTATTATTTTAAATTTATATTATAGCGCTTATTAATTTAAGCGCTGTTATAATTAGGGTTTGGATTGAGGCTTAGGGTTCGGGGTTTAGGGTTTAGAACCCTAATTACAACAGCGCTTTTAATGAAAGGCGCTGTGATAAATAACCTATTTACAGCGTTCTTTATTATAAGCGCTGTTAATTGTTAAATGTTTTTTTTTAAAGAAGCTGGACGGTGCCAGCAATTTTATTAATAATGATCCAAACAGCCTGGATCGTGGCTAAAACAATGTCAGGAGGGCGAGTTTGACTAAACCACTCCAAATTACAATAATGGAAACAAAACCATAAAAACAAATAAAGAAACCCCAGGTTGAGTTCACAATCCGAACCCTAACCATACAGATTCTAGTTTCAAACGCAACACAAACAAAACAAATCATGCCCTGTTAACAGAAAAACGAATGAATTGATGAAGCACCTGAAAAAGATAGTCCTCGTCATAAGGCTTATGAATGAGAAAGGCAACCTTCCTTGGCAGGCCACTGTAATCTAAAAAAAGTTTGATTAAATCATCCCTTTATATAGCGTGCTCATCACTAAAATCCTGTATAAAAATACCAAGCAAAATAAGTAAATGATGTATAAATCTAAACATAACTTCACAAATATATTAATGTTTTGAAAAATATTCGGAATTCTTACATTGTTTTTCAATCCATATGCCTTCATTGTGATCATCCCTTCTCTGTTGAAATTCACCAACGTCTTCGAAATTGTTTGGAATGGTGCTACAAACCGCTGCACTATCTTCAGAGTAATCATTTGTATCCATACCATCTTCGAAGAAAATATGTTGTTTTCCATGAACGACAATATATTTATGTTCATTTGTGGGATCCTTGACGTAAAATACTTGTTTAGCTTGCTCAGCCATGATGAAAGGCTCGTCTTTGTATCCTTCTCTACGAAAGTCAACAAATGTCATGCCGAATTCATCAATACGAACATTCGAACTATGCACCCATTTGCACTTGAAAACAGGTATCCGAACTTCTACGTAGTCTATTTCCCATATGTCTTCAATAACACCATAATAATTCACACCGGTATTTACAGGGTTCTTATCTTTGGCACTAGACACATGAATTGTATCGGCAACAATTGTCACGCCACTATTCTGAACTGAACTTCTTTCATCCTGATCTTTTGTGTAAAAAGAATAACCATTTAAATCATACCCTCTATAAGAATGAACGGCGCAACTAGGCCCAACACCAAGAGACTTCACAAAATCAGGCACATTTGAACTTAAAACGTCGTCTTTCAACCAAGAAGCAAACTCTTCTGAATGCTTTTTTTGGATCAACTTTTCAGATTTTCCCTGATTAGATGACCTTATCAATTGCAAATGACGTTCTACAAAGGGCTCGATCTCATCAACCTGCCGCAACACGTAAAATGGCGTCATGCAACTCTGATCGAGGAACAACTTTAACTTGAAATCCAATTGTTCCTTTCCCCTGAAGACGATCAAAGTGTCGCGGCTTTGGAATCCCAATAGACTCAATATTGCCCAAATAATGTGAGCAAAACTCAATTGCTTCCTCGGCAATGTATCCTTCAACCATAGAACCTTCAGGTCGATGTCTATTTCTCACATAACCTTTTAAGGTCTTCATGTACCTTTCGAAAGGATACATCCATCTCATATGGACCGGTCCAAGAAATTTTATCTCCCGTACTAAATGAATAGTCAAATGAACCATAATGTCAAAAAATGAGGGAGGAAAATACATCTCAAGCTGACAGATAGTAACAACAATTTGATTTTGGAGTTCGTCTAAGTCAAGCGGGTCAACTGTCTTAGAACACAAAGAGCTGAAAACAACACACAATCTTGTAATAGCAGATCTCACGTTCTCAGGCAATATCCCACGAATTGCGATAGGCAATAGCTGTTGCATCAATGTATGACAATCATGAGATTTTAAACCAACAAGACGCATGTCTTTCATGGAAACCAGACTTGAAATATTTGACGAGAAACCCGAAGGAACTTTAACACCCTTCAAACTGGAACAAAAACTAATTTTTCAGTTTTAGATAAAGTCGTACACGCAGGTGGTAGATAGGTTCTTTGTCCTCTTTGTTCGGGAGCTAACTCCTTACGAATGTTCATTTCAAGCATGTCCAATCTAGCCTTCACACCGTCCTTTGACTTTCCAGGAATGTTAAGAATGGTACCGATAAGACTATCACAAATATTTTTCTCCACATGCATAACGTCAATACAATGTCTAACAGTAAGGGTATACCAGTATGGGAGATCAAAAAATATAGATCGCTTTTTCCACAAACCATCAACAGTATTACGTCCTCGTTTTCCCAAAACATTAGGAACTTCCCAAATAGTATCAAGTATTTCCTTGCCAGAAGCTGATTTCGGTTCATTTTCAAACTCAACTTTCCCATTAAACGAAGCTTTCTTTCGACGGTAGGAATGATTGGTCGGAAGGAAACGTCTGTGTCCCATTTATACAATCTTGCGACAGTTTTTAAGATGTTGAGAATGTGTTCTCTCCACATATTGGGCATGCTTTGTATCCTTTGATCTTATACCCGGACAAGTTACCGTATGCAGGAAAATCATTGACTGTGCAAAATAACATCGCTCGCATATCAAAAAACTCGTCTCTAGATACATCATAAGTAGGGACACCCTTGTCCCACAAAAGAATTAGATCATCTATCAATGGCTGTAAATAAACATCAATGTTATTCCCCGGCTGCCGAGGCCCAGAAATCAATAATGAGAGCATCATATATCTGCGTTTCATGCACAACCAAGGTGGAAGATTATAAATAACCAATATGACTGGCCATGTACTATGCTGACTACTAAGATTTCCAAACGGATTCACTCCATCAGTGCACAACCTAAACGCAAGTTTCTTGGATCGCCTCCAAATTCAGGAAATGTTTCGTCAAAAGTCTTCCACTGAACTGAATCAGCCGGGTGACGCATCATATAATCCTCAACACGCTTTTCAGCATGCCATCGCAAATTAGTAGCGTCGTCTGAGATTGAGAAGAGCCTCTGAAATCTAGGAATTGGAGGTAAATACCACAACACTTTAGACGGTGCGCCTTTTGAACTGATACTGGGTGCTTTGTTCGGTTTATATCTTGAAGAGTTACAAACTGGACATTCAGTTAGATCTTTATACCGACCTCGATACAAAATACAATCGTTTGGACATGCATGAATTTTTGAGTATTCGATTCCCATAGGACACATTACCCTCTTCGCATCATAAGTACGAGTAGGTAATGTGTTCGGATCAGGAAGCATTTCTGAGACCAATGTTAATAACTCTGTAAAACTCTTATCACTCCATCCATTCTTTGCTTTCAGATTAAACAACTTTAACACTGCTGAAAGTTTTGTAAATTTTGTGCAACCATCGTATAAAGGCGTCTCAGAATCAGATTTAAGTTTTTCAATGACAGAAGACCCGACGTTCATCTCTTTCTCAATGTTATTCACCATTCCAATTAAATCATCATCCTCCCAATCCATATTTTCACCATTAAATCGATGTTGTTCCATTTGGGGGGAGAGTTAGCTGTTTCAAATTCACCGTGTAAATGCCAAACTTTGTACTTTGGATCAATCCCCTTTAACAACAAATGCTTGTGAAGATCTCCGACTTTTATTTTCTTGTTATTCCAACAATCAGTGCATGGACAAAACACATATTCAGTGTCATTCCGGTCTGCAAAATCCTTAGCAAACTGACAGAACCCTCTTATTCCTTCTTCATAACCATCAGACAAACGATTTAAACACATCCAACTTCGATCCATTATGACTAACAAGGTTGAGAATAATCGGAATTGAAATACCTAGAATAAAATAAGCAAGACATGCAAGACGATTAAATTATAGATAAGCATAAGCGCATCTAAATAAAAAATTCAAACAAACTTACGTTTAACACAATATTACAAACAAGACTGAAAAGGATGACTTATCGGGTTGAGATTAATTTATGCAAGGTAGAGACGACGTGTGAGTGCGGAAACAAAAAAAAACGAAGTAGGGTAAACTTAAAAAAGTAGATCTGATACATTTTAACAGCGCTTGTTTAACTAAGAGCGCTGTAATATATTATTTTAACAGCGCTTCTTGAAATAAAGCGCTGTATAAAGTAAAAAAATTCAATCGGAGTAACATTTTTCACAGCGCTTTTTAATAAAACGCTGTAATAATTACTATTTAACAGCGCTTATATAAAAAAGCGCTGTTTTAAGTAAAAAAAAATTCAATCGAAGAACTTTTTTACAGCGCTTATTTTTAAGCGCTGTAAAAATTCATTTATTACAGCGCTTTTTTTAAAGCGCTGTAAATTTGTTTTTCACAGCGCTTTTATAAATAAGCGCTGTTGTAAATTGCAATTTTTTTCAGGTTTGAGTTTGTTATTCAGTAAACCAAACCTGCAAAAAACTGATCATTGTTTACTTCACAATTCCACAAATCTCAGGTTTCATAGATCAGCATTCACATTTGCATCACCAGCATATCAAAAATAAACATCAGTTCCCAACTCATTCAGTTTACAAAGATCAACACATTTCATTTAAACATTTAGTTTTACATCACCAGCATATACACAATATATCACTAGTTTCTAAACAAAAGATCATTATCCACAACATTCAGGATCTATAGCTTGCGCATCTTGTTAAACCTATACAAAAAAATTACGCTAGTTAGAAAACTCGACACAACATTAATTAAAACAGTAGTATAGTATAATTATATAAATTACCTCATCAATTCCATTGATATTCTTGAACGGGACAATCAAGCATGTAATAAGTGAATTCGTCCCTTACTTCGTTCATGACATAAGACGGGTAACTTTCCCGTCCATTTGGAAACACCTATTTTCAAATCAAAACACATTTTATATAAATGTAAATTGTATATTTTTTAAAAGACAACGAAAAAGATGAAACTTACATCAATTAAATTATCATGAAGTTGTCCATTATTTTCTTGGACATACTTAATGATATCTCGAACATATCTTATGCAATAATAACCACATAAGATCGTTCTCTCTGGTTGTCGTGGACACTACAAACGTAAAAACACATGATGTTAGTATATTTTATCCCAACTGTAAATGTAAAAATATGCTAGAAATTAAATTAATTACCTCGACTGTTATCCATGTAGTCGATCTAGATTGTGAAGACGATCCATTTATAATTTGAAAGTTTTGAAAACTCCTAGATTTCAAAACACAAAAAATGTTTACTGACATTTTGAAGTATAAACATTAAAATGAAAACAAATAATTTAATATTTTATACTTACTTTTCAATTAATCTCCGAACATCTGATCGAACCATGCCAGCCATTGGATCTAGCCAATATACCAGATTTTGTCTTGGAAAAAGCACACACAACATCCAATGACTCCTTCAAGAATGTTATTTAAAACAAGTTAAGTTAAATCATAAAAGTAGCTAAAAACTATCGAATACAAAATTTAGTTGAATACTTACTCATGTGGATCACAATAAGGTAGAAAATAGCAAAAGAAGGACGAGCTATCAGGCATTGTCAACCGAGACGTCAAAACAGAAACTCTTGAGTTAATGTCTCGAATGCTTGTCGTGGACGACGGTCTAATAAACCCAAATTTGAATCCGAAGCGTCCAAACTCATTGTAAAGATAACTGAAACGATTTAAATTAGAAATAGTACTGAAATTCAATTAATTTCAGATAATATTGCATGATGAATGAAAGTAATACCTCATACACAACTCAAGCGCGTATCTCCAATCTTTTCCAGTTTAGAACTTCAACAATATCTTCCTTATACAAGTGAGCCCATACATCATCACCATAGACATCACTTGGTATACGGATAGATAGTGCGCTTCTAGCTGATTTGCACGCTGATAAAGCATTTGACAATGTGTTCCCATGTGTGCAAACTGAGGTTCATGAATCCTTGATGGCATAAATCCATATTTATAATCATTGTATGCCTGAAAACAAAGTATGACAATTGTAAATCAAGGATTTAAGATATAATTAATATTATTAAAGATAAATAAAGTAAATGTATTGAAGTACCTTGCTGTTAACTTCAACCAATGACTTAGGCCATGGTACAGTTGCATTCACCGCATCCTTACAGTGTTAAACTCCCCCAAAGGATGCGGGATCGGCTGGTCAGGGTCGATTGCATAATGCAATGATGCCTTCACTTCATTATCATCAATCAGCCTGTACTGCACGATTCGCCCAGGCAAAACAAGACCATATGCAACCATGGTTCGTGAGCCATCATCAATGTAGAAAACACATTTTAAACCCGTCTACATTAAGTAAATAAAAGTATATATCAGTTACTAAAATTTTGTATTTTATCTAATTTAATAAGTTTAATATACCTCAGGGATTGTGGAGAAAATATCATCTACAGGCGATGGGATGGGCTACTGAGATGAGCTACTGTCGACTCCCCTAGATTGTTGCACGACATTTGTGCTACCCTTTCGTAGAAGTCGAACCTTTGGGAAACACTTTTTTCCAGCCCACCGCCATTCCGACCCTCGAGTACGTCCTGGATACTCAGGTTTTCAATCGCCTGAGTAAGAATATCATTCCGCCCCTGTGAGACGAAATGTCCAGCAGACGCCTCCTCCTCTCAGCCTACAGAAAGATAAATAAATATTATTTCAAGAACTATTCTTCTAAAATATCAACCATGTAATAATAGACTAAAGAAAGACTTACAATTTTTGCAGCAAATAGTTTCTGCTGTCTCGTTCACATAACCACCAGATTTAGTTTGGTGGGCTCTCTTCCATACTTCGTATCTCTCAACTGTAATGCTTCCTACATCTGATTGATCGTACAATCCAGTAGCCTGAAGCGCTTCAGCTTTCTCCTTTATCAGGAGTTCTTCAGCACGGCTATATCCGCCGCGAGAAGTAGCATGATGATATTTGTTGAGGCGCGCTCTTTCGGCAGCCCTCATCCCCTCCTCCTCAAATTCTTCACTCCTCCTCCCAGCCACAAACTCCGCCCACTGATCCGGAGTAATGAACTGATAAACAAGAGTGGGATCCTCTTCGTTCTTCTTACCCTTGATGTACTCCTTGGTAAGAATAGTCTTGAAATTTCTCCATGAGATTCCAGCTTGTCTCATCTCATGAGTCCTGTGTTCATCCGACACATTGAACTTTGCCTGTACAAACAAGTAAAACAACAAATCATTTCAAACATATTGCATATAATCAAAATATAAATTGATATGTAAAATAACATTTATACAAGATCACTTCAAAAATAATATAAAAGAATTAAAATAACATGTTTAATTACCTTCATATCGCTCCAGACAAGGTTCTTCAACTCTGCAGGCACGTGCCTCCAATTTGAATAAGATAATTGGAACATGTTCTTGCTGCCAAACATAGCGCACTTCTCCAAATTGATTTATTCGGACCCGTTGGAACTCCTGCGCTGTTAAACTCAATAGTGCATTGAGTATTAGATGTACTCCTCTCCTTACAAAATTTAGTTAAATATGTGGGCCCCCTCTTGCCTCTCCTGGATGGCGCGGAACACTCTCCCGCGTTATCACTGTTATCATTTGTGATTTGCAAATTCTCCATTTCTACATATTTAACAAAATTATTCATGATCAAACACAAAATCACAGTATACAAGTAGATTAATACAAGAGAAAACAAATTACACAAACATAAAAACGGAGATGAGAAGAGGATTACCGTTCGTTTAGGGTACGGAGCTAAGTTTGGAAGACGGCCTTGAAGTGAACGGAGTATAATGGAAAGCCGAGTCGGAGCTAAAATGAGTTAAGGGTTTGAAAGTCAGCTAAGTCGGAAATTCGGAGCTAGGTCGGAAGAGATTTACGACGGCCGGTAAAGCGAGATGAGAGAGTGAGTAAAACTTTGAAGATGCAAAATTACTAGGGTTAAAACGATTTATAACAGCGCTTCTTTATAAAAGCGCTGTAGTAAATGTGTTTACAACAGCGCTTCTCATAAAAAGCGCTGTTGTAAACATATTTACGACATCGCTTTTAATGATAAGCGCTGTTGACCACCATCGCTACTCATTAAACGCCCCATTTTTATTTAAATTTTAACAGCGCTTATTCGGAAGAAGCGCTGTTGTAAATTGTATTTTATACAGCGCTTTATTAGATAAGCGCTGTTGTAAATAACCACCATCGCTACTCATTAAACGCCCCGTTTTATCTGTATTTTTAACAGCGCTTTTCTAAAGAAGCGCTGTTGTAAATTGTATTTAATACAGCGCTTTATTAGATAAGCGCTGTTGTAAATTTTATAACGCCCCGTTTATTTTTTTAAGCGCTTTCGAAGCGCTGTGTTAAATTGTATTTATACAGCGCTTTACATTAAAAAGCGCTGTTAATAATCTAATTTTTTCTACAGCGCTTAATAACAAGCGCTGTTGAAAATACAATCTGTACTAGTGTAAGACTTGACTGGATGCCAAAATATTAACTAGAGTGTTACAACAAATGCACCATATATTACGAGATATGCTTAAGTCACCTAAAGGCAATACAATAACTTTTTGGATAAAACTTAGCTTTTCTCAAGGTGTTATGTCAAAAATTTCTAAGAAAAGTCAAACTAGGCAAGCTCTTATGTTAAGTCACAAGAAATAAATTTTCTATCATGAAAATCGTTCAATTCAAAATTTTCCAATTCATGAGTTTTGACGAGCACGTCGTTGAGTGCTGCAAATTTGTCCCGACTCTCCTTACTAGTATAGTATTGGCAAGCTGGGGTCGAATCCATAGGGAACGGTGGAAGTCTCTTTTCAACTACAAACTAAAATTGGGTTGTGCGTGAGTATTAAATGAAAGACAGAAAAACTGCTGCGCAAGTACAACTGGCGCACACACAGACAGCAAGTATGAAAGACGCAAATAAATGTGCAAGAGATGAATTCGGTTTAGATTCTTCACTATGAATTCTATGTTTTCTCCTTGGTCACTAAAGATACATGATATACTTGTCCACGTAGATTAAGTTCCTGTCACCGCTTAATAATCTACACATACATTCCGGTCAAGGTTTGTATGATATTATTACTCAATCTAGTCTAGTTAATAACGAATCCGGTCAAGGTAGTTACTGCCTATTCTAGTGTTACTCCTATCATTCACAGTCACGTACTTCTGATAGTTTAACTATAGATACTAGATTCTACAACTAAGTCTGCGGTGCAAGGCTTCGCTTAATTGTCTAACCTAATGATCATGCAATTGAGTTCGGAATAATAATACTAGACTTAATCGTGCAATATTAAGAACAAGACCTCAAAAACATATTATTCATAGATCCAAATCCAAACCGAAATCAGTAAGTTAGCTAGACATACTGATTGAATACATCTCAAGAATAATTATAAGACAACTAAAATAACAAGACAAATCTGTATGTTGCGTCGTCAGGCTCGCGTGACAGCTTGCGCGCACGACTTCGCCGGAATTCTGCTCTGCGCCGTCAGCTCTCTCTAAGAATGCGTATCTGAGATTTCCATGAAGCTTTGTATTTATAGTTCTTGCCTTCTAGGGTTCCCACGAATATTTAGGCAAGAATATCTGAAGGAAATCATCTTTATCTCTAAAAATCAGCTTAGGAAACCTTAAATCTCCAAAAACCGATTTTAGAAATCTCTTAAGCGCGTGATGACATCATCGTTCCGAATATCTCGCTATCTGCTGACGTCACCGTTTTTGCTGTCTTCTGCGCGACCTTCACTCGCGCGCCATAGTGCTCGCGCGCTAGTGGTCTCCTGTCCTTTGTTGTCAAGTTGTTGTCTTTTATTCTGGAATTCAGCCTTCTTGTTGTGTTTTTGCTCTAACTCTTCCTTTGAACCTGAGATACAAAACTACACCAAAAGCGTAATCTTATACTGAAATATGTTAGAATATGAGCAATGTAAAAGACTCAAAGTAGCGTACAACTACGCTCTATCAAGTTTCTCAGCAAACATTTTTAATCGAAGTGTTCGGTCTTGTTTAGCATGTTTAATTGACATTTTTCAACGTGTTTTTCATTTAAATAGTAGGATGTATGCAAAATTTGAAAAGTATGCAATGTATATATCATGAAAATTTGTATGCATACTACGCTCCACCCCACACTTAAAAATTTGCTTAGTCCCTAAGCAATAAATTAAGATTAAGGTGTAGAGATACTTAGCTGGTTGTCGAGTATGTCGTTCTTGACATTATTCTTCGTATCTTGACTTTCCAATGCGCTGCACATGTATCATACTTGCAATGCTAACAAAGATTTGTCATTATATAACAAACAAAGCAAAACATGATAGATAAGTAAGTTAAAATGTTCAAACAAGTGCAAATGTCAAGTACTCGATCAATTTATTTTCTAGTTGTGAAAGTTGGTTGTTTATGGGTTGTGTTGATTGTTTGTTTGGGGGATCATGATGTTATCGGGTGTTTTTAAGGATTCGGAAATTGTTCATTATCAGACCTATTCGTTGTCATCCTCGTGCATACAACACAATATATCCAAATCATCTTTGATCACGAATCTTCCCTTATCACTATGAAGGTATAGGCAAGTAAGTCCTTGTTTCCCAAACGAAATTTCTATTCTTTCACAACTTCTATCTTGTGGCTCCTTAACTCGACCACTCTCCATATGGTCTTAAGTGAATAAATAAATTCGGTCGAGTTAGGGTTTGTTTTGTGTAGTTGGACCAGGTTTGTTCAATGTTTAAGTTGATATGGCCCAAGAGTTTGATTTGGTCGAGTGAACCAGATGACTCGACCGAATTTAAGAGTATGTTTTCGTTTTAAGGATAGGTTCACTCGGTCGAGTGAATTTCGTACTTGGTCGAATGGGCTCGGCCAAAATTCAGAATTTAAGTGAGTGTTAATTTTTTTTGTTCAAGGTGTTTTAATTCTGAATTTTATTTTTGTATAACCCTAAAAATTTGTAAGAGATAAATTTCTTCTTTATTGATAACTTTGTTTTCCAAACAAAGACATGATTATTCGTGGAAGAAATAAGAAACTAAGGTTTAATCATCATCAGACTCGATCTCTATTGGTTCTCCTCTAGGCTTGCGAAATTCTTTGATAGTCACCCTACGAACCTCATACCACTCAATACCCGAATTATTTTTCTTAGGCTTCTTGGACTGTGTCTTGCTCGAGGTAGCTTTTTCCTTACCCTTATCTTTGCTTGTATCATTGAAGTTCCCAACCGAGCGCGCGTTCTCAGAGGGGTCTTCTTCCTCTTCTACTTCCTTATAGGCAAATTCCAAACTAGCGGGTTTTTTGGCTAAGAATGCTAATTTCCTTAACAGGTTAAAGTCCAATTCTCGAAATTCTTTGTATCTCTCGGGTAGCATAAATTGGCAACCGATTGCTATGCTAGTGATCAATGAAGTACAACCCACGTACTGTGAAGAGTAGTATGGCTGTTGCATACCCTTGAACATAGTTGTAAACACGTCAAACCAATTGATGTGTTCATCTTGGTCGAGTGCCCACATAATGTTCAAGTCCTCTCGGGTGACTACATCAACAGTTTCGGGTTGGCAATTAATATTCGTAGCAATCAAACGATGCACGTACTTCCAAACGGGATTCTTAATAGAGGATGGTGAAGGGTAGTCTCCAATGAAATCTTGGCGGCTAATGTCTTTCCAAATCTGAATTCTTTGTTGTTCCGTAGCCAAGTGACAAAGTCCTCCTTTAGGAAATCCAAGATGTCTATATGCTTCTTGTCTAGTCCAATAAAAATCCAAGTCTTGAATTCCATCCATCATAATCATATGCAAAACCATCTCCTTCAACAGGTTCAAATGAAGCAATGAACTCATAGACAAGTTCCTTATAGCATTGCTTGTTAAAGACAACATCATTGTCGAGTGAAGCTCGGTTAAACATGTCATAAACTTTGGCACTAATGCCAAGGCTTTGCATTGTCTTGTCATGAAGGGCTATCGAGCTCACTAAAGGCTTGAGTCGGTTTGCATCTTCAGCTAATCTCTCATAGGTTCGTGCATGTTCTATGGTGTCAAAATTTGGTGGGTAGGATGGGTCATAGGTGTGAACAGACTCAACATGAGTTCTTCTTTGGGAGGGTGCATTGGTGTTTTTGGCTAGTAGGTTGGATTGAGACATGATGCTCGAGTATGTAGATTCGGTCGAGTATGGTGATTGTGCCTTGCTACTCGATCGGTTCTTATATTAGTATAATTTTGGAAGCTCTAGGGTTTACTCGAGTAGTAACTTACCTAATAAAGTGTGATAAATATTTGTATATCAAGGGTTTCTAATAATGGAATATTAAATCAAAGATTTAATCAAGCATTTAATATATGGAAGTTATGAATATTTATTAAGGTTACTCGAGATATTTTATTTTTAGGAAAGTATTTGGGCTAGGTGCTCGAGTGGGCTTTGGTTAAAAATTTGATTTTTTAAGTTTGGGCCGAGTTGTTTAAGTGTTGGTATGTTACTCGACTAAATGATCCATAGATTTGGTCGAGTGAAGCAATGTCCTTTTGCTTCACTTTGCGCTTGTAAAACTTGACGGTTCTAAGGGTAAATGACAATGGAAATCAAGTACGCTCAAGTTGAATCACAAACTACAAAGTACCACAAACGGTACGTCCAAAAAGTTCCAACAACAAACACAAATAAACAACAAAAAGAGGCTCTCCTAGCACTCTTCCCAATCGAAGCTAGTTCCTTCGTTCATTTTCTTCTTTCCTTTCCGGTCAGCGCGCTTAGGCATCTCCTTTGTACATACCCATTCCTTGCTCCTCCTATCCATCAACGTCATCGTGACTAAACGTGCGGTGTCGAGCGGTCTAAAATCTCCCTTGCTTTTAAACAAAAAATATGAGCGTTCCGCGAGGCAAGAGATAAAAGATGAGCAACCGAGTGCTTTACTCTTTTCCTTGGGTTGATCATCTTCTTGAACCGCTCGGTGAAGACATAAAACCAATCAATGGAGTCTCCTCGCTCCATGAAGTACATCAAATCCAAGTCTTCCCGAGATACCCGAGCACCTTGGTCAACACGAGTGTTGATGTTCGTAGAAATAATTCGATGGATGTATTTCCATACTCCATCCGTTAGGCACTTGGTGAGCAATTAGGGTCATATTCTCGCATACCGGTTAGCTTCCTCCATACTTCCAATCTCATCTCATCCGTGCAAAATGGAATAACACCTCCGGGAGAGAACCATTCTCCGTTTATATCCTCCTTCTCCTCCTTTAATTCTTTTCCATTAATCTCAAACTCCCACGACACACATTCATTCTCATTATAAAACGGTTCAAAACTTGTGAAGAACTCGGTCACAAGGGTGTGGTGTGTCGGCTTCCCCATCAAATACTCCCACTCGATCAAACCGGCATTGATAAATATGTTGTCCACAATCTCATAAATTCCAAGCTCAATCATAGTAGGTTTGTGAGGTGCAACGGAACTTACCACTTCCTTCTTGTTTGAGCCAAAGAAGAGTTGAGTAAGCCGTGGTTGTTGAAATGGTTTCCTAAAGCTTAGTTGAGTGCCCGGGTTGTAAACCGTAAATCTCCTCGCTAGGGATTTGGTTCTTCCCGTGCTCGATCCGTGGCCGCTCGACATTGTTGAGAGATTGGGGGTCGGTCGAGTGAATCGGTGGCTTAGGGATTTAGGTTTTTGGGAGTGATGTTGAAGCGGTCGAGTAGGTGGAGTAAAGGTGGTCGAGTGATGTTTTAGGGTTTTCTAAATTTGACCAATTTCCAATGGGCCCAATTAAATTGGTCTAATTAATATGACCAAATTTAATTGGTCAAGTTGGTCCAATGATATTTAAATTCTAATTTATGCATTTTGTAATTTTTTTATTTTGTTTTTGGGTGGCGTGATTCGGTCGAGTAGAATTTTTACTCGATCGAATGGGGGGGAATTAAATATTTAAACGAATTTATTTAAGTTTTTGGTCGACTCAATTCGGTCGAGTAAGAATCTTACTCGATCGAGTGAAATAGGAATTCATTTAAATTGTTTAATTTATATTAATTTGGGTCACGTGACTCGGTCGAGTTGGTGGTTTACTCGATCGAGTGAAAGAATTTAACCCCGGAATTTTCCCAAATAATATTCTACCCCACACCTGCATTTTCTCTAATCTAGAAAGTAATAAAGTGCGGAAAAATAAATACTTACTGGCCTAGATTAACGTCCTGGCAAGGACGTAGCCGTGTCTTCATATACATAAAGAAACACACTCGAGAAGTCCTTTGCTAGGATCCCTTCTCGAGAGGATATGCTCCACTTCTTAGTTACCCGACCTCATAGAGATTGAGTTGCTCTACTAGATAGCATTGGTCTCCAGCATGATAAATCTTCAGTCTATGTCCGTTGACCTTAAATGTGTTTTCTTCCTTGTCTAATAACTCCACGTGTCCGTCGTCAAAAACTTTAGATATCTTGAATGGTCCGGACCACTTGGAACGTAATTTTCCTGGAAATAATCTCAACCTAGTGTTGTAGAGTAGCACTTCGTCTCCTACTGCGAATCTTTTCTCAATGATTTTCTTATCGTGCCACTTTTTTGTTTTCTCTTTGTAGACTCTTGCGCTTTCATAGGCGTTTAGGCGTATCTCCTCGAGTTCATGTAATTGAAGAATACGGTGTTCTCCTGCAGCTCTAGCATCGAAATTCATCTTCTTGATAGCCCACATGGCTTTGTACTCGATCTCTACCGGTAAGTGACAAGCTTTTCCGAAGATAAGTTTGTATGGAGACATACCAATGGGGGTCTTGTAGGCTGTCCTATAAGCCCATAGTGCGTCATCTAGCTTCGACGCCCATTCCTTCCTTGCTCCTGAAATAATCTTTTCTAAAATAGCTTTGATCTCTCTATTTGAAACTTCTACTTGACCACTGGTTTGGGGATGGTAAGGTGTCGAAATCTTGTGATATACTCCATGTTTTTGAAGCATCTTCTCGAGTTGTTTCTCCTTAAAGTGCGTTCCATTGTCACTAATGATAGTTCAAGGTACACCATATCTAGGGAAAATGATCTTCTTGAATAACTTTCTTACGGACTTGGCATTGCATGTGGGTGTGGCTATGGCTTCTATCCACTTAGACACATAGTCAACCGCTACTAGAATGTATTTGTTTCCGTAAGATGAAGGAAAAGGTCCCATGAAATCAATTCCCCATACATCAAAAATTTCTACTTCTAGTATACCCTTCTGAGGCATCTGATCTCTCCTCGAGATGTTTCCCGATCTTTGGCAAGCGTCGCACGATTGAACATACTTATGAGCGTCTTGAAAAATAGTTGGCCAATAGAATCCCGACTGCATTACTCGAGCGGCTGTCTTGGATGTGGATCCGTGTCCTCCCGAGAATGAAGAATGACATTCGCGTAAGATTCTATGTTGATCTTTTTCTGCTACACACGTACGATATATGCCATCGACTCCTAACTTATAAAGATAAGGTTCGTCCCAATAGTATCGAGTAGCATCTTTGATCCAACGAGGTATTGTCTGAATTTTTCGAATGCGTGAACTACCGCTAACATCTCCTTCTCGGTTGTGGTGTAGTTTTCTTGTGTTGCATCGAGTGCCTTGCTCGTGTATTGAATGACATGAAGACGTTTATCAACTCTCTGTCCAAGGCATGCTCCAATTGCTCCGTCGCTTGCATCGCACATTAGTTCGAACGGTAAATCCCAATTTGGTGCTCGAACGATCGGGGCAATTGTGAGTAACTTCTTTAACGTCTCGAATGCTTCATGACATTTATCATCGAACACGAACTTAACATCGTTAACGAGAAGGTTTGTGAGTGGTTTAGCTATCTTCGAGAAGTCTTTGATAAATCTTAGTAAATCCGGCGTGTCCGAGAAAGCTTCTAATACCTCGTACATCCTTAGCTTCTCGATCACCTCGATCTTGGCTTTGTCGACTTCTATTCCTCGTTTTGAAACTAAGTGTCCGAGCACTATTCCTTCTTGAACCATAAAATGACATTTCTCCCAGTTTAGAACTAGGTCCATCTCATGCATCGAGTATTTGATAGATTCGATAAACAATCGTCAAACGAGTCCCCGTAAACTGAAAAATCATCCATAAAAACTTCCATAGTCTTCTCGAGGTACTCGGAGAAAATGGACATCATACACCGTTGAAAAGTTCCCGGAGCGTTGCATAACCCGAAAGGCATTCTTCTATACGCGAACGTTCCATATGGACATGTGAACGTGGTCTTCTCTTGATCCTCGGGGTGGATAGGTATTTGGAAAAATCCACTATACCCGTCGAGGAAACAAAAGTACTCGTGCCCGGAAAGTCTCTTCAACATTTGATCCACGAAGAATAGGGAAATGGTCTTTTTTAGTTGCTTTATTAAGTTTTCTATAATCGACACACATCCTATATCCGGTTACGGTTCTAGTGGGGATTAATTCATCATTTTCATTTTTAACTACGGTTAATCCTCCTTTCTTTGGAACGACGTGGATTGGGCTAACCCAATCTGAATCGGGGATCGAGTATATGATTCCTGCATCTCTAAGTTTTGTTATTTCTTTCAGAACAACTTCACCTAATTTGGGATTTAGTCTCCTAAGAAACTCCCTAGATGGTTTTGCGTCATCGCATAAACGAATCCTATGCATGCATACGTCGGGACTAATTCCTTTTAAATCATCTATAGAGTGTCCTATAGCATCTTTATATGTACGTAAAACATGCATGAGTTTCATAGTTTCATTTTGATTTAGCAAAGCACTTATGATCACCGGCGAAAATTTTTCTAAAAATTCGTACCTTAGATTTGGTGGAAGAGGTTTCAATTCCTGACCAAATTCATTACCTTTGCTCGAGTTGCTTATGATTGTAAGTTCCTGCTCGGTAAGTTCTGCTCGGTCAAATTCTGCTCGATCAAATTCTGCTCGACCGAAAATGACTCGGTCGAGTACTCGGTTTCATCCATGAGATTCGACATATTTTCATCTTTCTTTTCTTTCAAGAAATGTTAGCGCGGAAATATCAACTATCATATCATTTGAAACATTAGCATCAAACAAATCACAATCCAAAGAACAAGTAGGTGCTTTCATCATTTTAGAAAGATAAAATTTTACCTTGTCCTCACCTAGGTCCAACTCGATTGAACCATCGCCACAATTTATCAATGCCTTGACTGTGTTTAAAAATGGTCTTCCCATAATAACAGGAATTTCGGCATAAGGGTTATCATCCATTTCTAACACATAAAAATCCACAGGAACATAGAATTCTCCAATTTTAACAGGCATATCTTCTAACACACCAATTGGTACTCGTTTAGACCTATCAGCTAGTCTAAGAATTAAAGTGGTGCTAGAAAGTTCTCCTATTCCTAATTTTTCATATAAGATAAATGGCATTATGGAAACTCCTGCTCCTAGATCACATAAGGCATCATCAATATTATATCTCCTACGACGATCGGTATAGTGAATGAACCATAATCTTTTTGTTTCTTAGGCATCTTACGTTGTATTACGGCACTAGAATTAGGTCCTAAGGCAACATGGTCTACATCACATAATTCACGACGATGAGTTATAATATCTTTTAAGAATTTAGCATAGGTGGGCATTTGAGAAATTACCTCTGAAAATGGTAGAGTGATGCTAAGCTTTCCGAGAATTTCAGCAAACTTCTTGAATGCGGCTGTTTCTTTTACCTTCTTTTGTCTGTTTGGGAATGGAAGTGGTGGAACGTAAGGTGGTGGTGCTACGTAAGGCGGCTCACTTTCCTTGTCCGTGGCTTCCTCTTCCTGCTCGGGCTGCTGAGTGTTACTCGGTTCATCTTGCTCGGCTGAATTTGTTGTGCTTTCTTTGGTCTTGGTCCTTCAAGCTCCTTACCACTCTTCAAAGTGATAGCGCTTAAGTCGGCTGAGTTTATTTCGGGTTGAGAAGGAAGTTTTCCGGGATTCCTTGAATGCGTTGAAGCGAGTTGCGCAAACTGTGTCTCAAGCATCTTCTGTTCGGCTTTTCCTTGTTGATTTCCGAAATATTCTGAATGTCTTTGCTCTGTTGTGCTTGAGTAGCTATCATCTGAGTCATTAGTTGCGCTAAGGTGGTTCCTCGGATTTCTTGTCTTCCTTCCTTTGTTGAAATTGTGCTCGGGCCGTAGTTCTGACTCGAGGCTTGGTTGCTCGGGTAGTCTCCTCTAGCTTGGTCTCGTGAGTATTGAGACTTACCTGGGTTTGGTTATTGTACCCTTGAGTAGGGTATGGTGGTTTCGAATCTGAGTAGAATCTAGTCTGCCTTTGTTGAGGGGGTACGTAGGATCCTTGTCCTCGAGCTATGTAGCTAACGTCTTCTCCTCCTTTAGGTCCGTAACTTCTTCAGTGCTCGCTAACCTCGTAACGTTCGATTGTGTTTTCTTCTTATCTAAGTTAAGGTTAGAAAGGGCTTGCACTAAAGAGTTAACGGTTTTTGAAAGGTTATTAAAGTCGGCTTTCGTGACTGAATTCGTACTCGGCTCAAGTTCCTCCTTCTTTAGATGGTTTCGGTCTCCACCCCATTGGTGGCTGTTCCATGCGAGTTTCTCTATAACCTTGAATCCTTCGCTCGCGGGTAGTCCCATGATGCTTCCTCCGCTTCCTTGATCCATGCGTAATCGTATTCTCGTCCATTCCATCGTAGAACATCGACAACAATTCCCATTTGTTATATCCATGATGAGGACATTCGCGTTGAAGTCCTTTGAATCGTTCGTACGCTTCATAAAAAGATTCATTGTTGCCTTGCACAAATTTGTTAATTCTATCCCTAATACGTTTTACCTTTGCAGGGGGAAGTATTGGTTTACGAAAGCTTGGGCTAAGGCGTCCCATGTCTTGAATGTGTTCGGCTCGTGTCCTTGAAGCCAATCTTTCGCTCCATCGGTTAAAGAAAATGGAAATAGCTTCATGTAAACTATTTCTCTAGGTACTCCTGCAAATTTATACGTACGGCATAATTCAGTAAAATTATTAAGATGAACGTGAGGGTTACCGTATCCGTCGAATGATTCACTCTTGATCATTTGGATGAGTCCTCCTCGAAGTTCAAAGTCATATCCTTCTTCATTGGAATGCGAATGGAGAATCATAACTTCCAATGGTTGGAGTTATGTAGTACTCGGCTGGTTGCTCGACCTCAGCCCCTGCTCGAGCTGCTCCTTGCGGTCGTAGATTTTCCATATGGTCGAGTAAGTTTGTTCTCGGTTTCTTGGTATTGTCCAAGGAAATTCCACGAAGTTGAGGTTAAAGGTCTAGAAGATCTCGAAGAGCTAGAACTTGAATTTGTGACGTCCACTTGCACCTTTTTCTTCGCTTTAGAGTTTGATTGCATTCACCTACAAAAAGATGAATTTTAGTAATAGCTAGAAAAATAAGCAAATGAAAGTTTTTATTATACTATATTTTTTTATAATATTATAAACTAAAAATTAAACTAGTGAAAGATTTTAAAAACTAAAAACTAAACACCGTTCCCCGGCAACGGCGCCATTTTGACGTGTGCAATATATGTGAATAAATATTCCAACACGCAACTCAAAAGAATTTATAGAACTAGGGGTGACCTAGTGTCGAACCCAAGGGAACAGTGGAGTCAAGTTATATTTCAAACTCGATTACTAGCTTTTAATTCTTTAGTCAATTACTAGCTTAAATTTAGTTCTTAAGCGTTTTGTTTATTCTAAGGCAATATTCAAAAGGCAATATTTAAAGAAAAGGTTTGTTATCAAATATTAAAAACTATGACAAGGATGAGAATCCTCCACTAATACTTATGGTTTCACTCGAACAAGATATATAAATCCTCACTCTCGAATGTTGATTTATATTATAGTTATGAATTTCCTTCTTGATGACAATTTAATCTAGAATGTATAGTTATATGATAATATAAATCCTCACTCTCGAATGTTGGATTTATATTATAGAATTTAGACTGAGTAGCATTAGCATACGAATCCTCACTCCGAATGTTGGATTCGCACGTAAACATCTACTCACTAGCTTCATTCCTCACTCGAATGTTGGAATTTCACTAGTCTGTCCAAATACGCTTATTAATACATTCATGCACCAAATATACTCGCTGCTCTCCGCTTTGCTAATATACTCGATCTAATGGTTGTATTGATTCCAAAATATTCTAAGTTCACCTCTCGGTCCTTCCCTAGATATACTACTCCGACCTACACTTCTAGATGTTTTGTCAGGACACCTATTTTATGAAGATTAAGCTCGGGTATGATTCAACACACGCAATTATCATACAAGAATTGATTCATATAAATTAAATAATCATGTTCTAGTTATTCATAAGCATTAGAGATTCATCAAATCCTCATCATAAGGAAACTACTCACTCATCTCGAGTGATAATGCAAACATGTTCAAACGATTGTAAAGTAAAACGATTGTAAATAAAACAAGAGTAAAGTTTAGAAATTCTCAGTGATTGATGATCCACGGTCGAGCTCCAAAGCTGCTGCTATTCTCCTCGTTATCTCGAGTACAAAATCTGGTTGTATAATCTTCAATAATTCAATCGGTATCTTGAGCTCTCTCGGCTCCTTCTTCTTCACTTGGTTTACTCGACTAGATCAATCACTTTATTTCAGCCCCCTAGGTAGCTCGGGCAGCAGCAGCCAACCTTCTTTGGTCTCTTGTGATGCTTATATAGTGAAGTTCAATCAAGGGTCGAGTGATGAAAGGTCTTGCTTAACTCCTCATAAATGGCCGAGTAAATGTAGAGTTAAGCTTATCTTCTTGCATTTAATCCTCGAGTGGAATGAAAGGTCTTCTTATCTTCATGTATTAAATCTTGTATTGAATGGTCGAGTTAATGAGATAATCCACACGAAGGGTCTTGGTCACGTGACAACTTGCTCGAGCACCATATTTACTCGGTCGAGTAACATGAGTCTTTGCTTGCTTTGCTCGAGTAAGGTACTTTAGTGCACTCGGTCTAAGAATTGCAGAAATGCTTCCAATTATGTCTGATTTAGGCCGAATTCACGTGTTTTTCCTCATATTTCCATTTATGCTCCTTTGTAAAGTGTAAACCGCGCTTTTGACCTGAAACATCAATCAAAGTATCAAAAGTAATATATTTTACGTTAAAATCATAGGAAATAAGCATGAAAGTAGGGGCTTAAAATAGACATTTCTAACACTGATCATGCTAACAAATATTTGTCATTATATAACGAACAAAGCAAAACATGATAGATAATCAAGTTAAAATGTTCAAACAAGTGCAAATGTCAAGTACTCGATCAATCGTGGTCGAGTAGTGAAAGTTGGTTTTATGGATTGTTTTGATTGTTCCTTTGAGAGGTTATGAAGTCATCGGGTGTTTCTAAGGATTCGGAAGTTGTTTCATTATCAGACTCGTGGATAAGGACTTGTTCGTTGTCATCTACGTTATCTTCTGCATCTACGAATTCTTCATCTTCTGGAGCGTTTTATTCGGTCGAGTAATGCAATGTAGGTCGAGGTGGTGATCGGTATCCTTCACACGAGGTGTGAGTGAACAATGTCTTCATCATTTCTCCTTGCCAAATAGCCATGTCGGTATACTAACTAGTGATGTCCCTTTGCCATGCAATCATATTTCTAGAGTTCCTTAAAAGCTCATCAAATGAGTTGGTCTCGAGCGGCAACTCGGGCTGCTCGAGTGGTGATGAGTCGGAACGAATATCATCTTTGTCCTTGTCTTCGGGTAAGACAATAATATTTCCTTCGCTAAGTTTAATCTTCTTAACAAGTAGCTCGACCTCTCCTAGTACTTGTTTTGAAAATGCCTTTCCCGGGTCGAGTGAAAATCCTACATGCTTAACAAGCATGGTAACAAAATGTCCTCCACCGATGTACAATCCTTTGAATGACTTAAAGTGACATTCTTCAGGTGTCCTAGTGATGCAAGTGAGCACATCGAACGGAAGATCCTCGTGCATACAACATATTATATCCACATCATCCTTGTTCACGAATCTTCCCTTATCACTACAAAGGTATAGACAAGTAGCTATGAGACGATGTATAAACTTCCATTCCGAACTTCTAATCTTTGTAGCCGTGCTACCCGACTTATAATCCATACTATCGTTTGTGACTTCTCTCCAAACTATGTTCCTCATATTCTTAGTGATCGATAAACTTGGTTCGCAATGCTCCAAACCAAATGCAATTCTTAAATCATCACTAGAGAGAACAAAGTCCTTGTTTCCCAAACGAAATATCCATTCTTTTATAACTTCTACCTTGTGGCTTCATAACTCGACCAGCCATTTGGTCTTAAGTGAATAAATAAACTCGCGCACTACCTTTTCGTACACGCCCGGATCATCACCAAACACAAATCCTAATCCATGGTTCTTAAACCTCGGCTCAATCTTATCAAAAATCAACACCACTTTGTCTAGAAATTCAATGTCTGGAAATAAAAGAGTAAGAACTTTGAAATTCCTAAGCTTCTTTTCCTTTACTTTCATCTCCGAATCTAGTCTAATTTGTGCATTGAACGGATAGGAAGTAGATTCAACAAAAGAGGGGTTGTTACCATCAATAGGTCGAGTTGCACTCGAGTCGGCCGGGTGAAGGTTTTCTTCCGGTCGAGTGACTTCAATTCTTTGTTTAGACAACTTCCTTTTCTTGAAAACTACTTTTCTCTGCTCTTGGTTTTCCATTGATGTTCGAATTTGTTTAGGATTTGGGAAAGGTGAGATTTTCGTTGAGTGAAGTGAAAATCGATAAGTGTTTGAATCGATCAAGTTAGGGTTTGTTTTGTGTAGTTGGGCCAGGCTTTGTTTATTGTTTAAGGTGATATGGCCCAACAGCTTGACTCGGTCAAGTGAATCAAATGACTCGACCGAATGGAATAGTTTAATTTTGTTTTAAATGCAGGTTCACTTGGCCGAGTGACCTTCTTAGTCGGTCGAGTGAGCTCGACCAAAATTCAGAAATTAAGTGAGTTTTATTTTTTCTGTTCAAGGTGTTTTAATTCTGAATTTGATTTTTGGATAACCCTAAAATTTGGTAAGGGATAAATTTCTTCTTATTGAATATCTAACTTTGTTTTCCAAAGAAAGACATGATTATTTGTAGAAGAAATAAGAAAATGAGGGTTAATCACTCATCCGACTCGATCTCAATTGGTTCTCCATTCGACTTGCGAAACTCCTTGATAGTCACCCTACGAACCTCATACCACTCAATGCCTGAATTATTTTTCTTAGGCTTCTTGGACCGTGTTTTGCTCGAGGTAGCTTTTTCCTTACCCTTTCCTTTGCTCGTATGATTGAAGTTCTCAACCGAGCGCGTGTTCTCAGAAGGGTCTTCTTCCCCTGTTACTTCCTTTTAGGAAAATTACAATTTGCAGTTGTTTGGTGAGGAATGCTAATTTCCTTAATAAGTTAAAGTCCAATTTGCGGAATTCAGTGTATCTCTCGGGTAGAATAAATTGGCAATCGATGGCTATGCTAGTGATTAATGAAGTACATCCCACGTACTTTAAAGAGTAGTAAGTTTGCCGCATACCCTTGAACATGGTTGTAAACACATCAAACCAACTGATTGGTTCATCTTGGTCGAGTGCCCACATAATGTTCAAGTCCTGTCGGGTAACTACATCAACAGCTTTGGGTTGGCAATTTATGTTCGTAGCGATCAGACGATGCACGTACTTCCAAACGAGATTCTTAATAGACGATGGTGAAGCCGAGTCTCCAATGAAGTCTTGGCGGCTGATGTCTTTCCATATCTGAATTCTTTGTGATTTTGTGGCCAAGTGACAAAGTCCTCGTTCAGGAAATCCAAGATATCGACATGCTTCTTGTCGAGTCCAATAAAAGTCCAAGTCTTGAATTCTGAATTTCCATCCGTCATAATCAGATGCAAAACCATCTGCTTCAACAGGTTCAAATGAGGCAATGAACTCATAGATAAGTTCCTTATAGCATGGCTTGTTGAAGACAACATCAACGTCGAGTGAAGCTCGGTGAAACATGTATAAACTTTGGCACTAATGCCAAGGCTTTGCATTGTCTTGTCATGAAGGGCTATCGAGCTCACCAAAGGTTTGAGTCGGTTTACATCTTCAGCTATTTGTTCATAGGTTCGTGCATCGTCTATGTTGTCAAAATTTGGTGGGTAGGATGGGTCATAGGTGTGAACAAACTCAACTTGAGTTCTTTGTTGGGAAGGTGCATTGGTCTTTTTGGATAGTAGGTTAGATTGAGACATGTTGCCCAAGTATGTAGAGTTGGTCGAGTTGAATGGTGAATATACCATGATACTCGATCAGGTTTATAAGTTTAATGTAGGTTAGCTCTATGGTCACTCGAGTAGTAACTTACCTAATAAACTTTGATAAATCCATGAGTATATCAAAGGTTTCCATTAATGGAATATTAAATCAAAGATTTAATATATGGAAGTTTTGAGAATTTATTAGGGTTGCTTGAGATATTTTGTTTAGGAAAGAATTGGGCTAAGTGCTCGAGTGGGCTTTGATGAAAAATCATATTTTTTTCTAGTTTGGGTCGAGTTGTTTAAGTATTGTGGGTTACTCGACCGAATGATCCATAGATTCGGTCGAGTGAAGGTGTCCTTCTTGCTTCACTTTGCGCTCTTAAAACTTGGCTATTATAAGGGCAAATGGCAAATAGAAAACAAGTATGCGCAATTTCAAGATGCAGTCAACAAAGTACCGCAAACGGTACGCCAAAAAGTTCTAAAAAACACAAATAAACAACAAAAAGAGGCTTTCCTAGCACTCTTCCCAATCGAAACTCGATCCTTCGCCCATCTTCTTCTTCCCTTTCCGGTCGGCACGCTTGGGCATTTCCTTGACACAGACCCACTCCTTGATCTTCTTATCCATCAACTGCAACGTGACCAAGCGGGTGGTGTCGAGCGGTCTAAACTCATCTCCGTTGCCTTCAAAACTGAAAATATGAGCGTTCTGCGAGGCAAGTGATAAAAGATGAGTAGCCGAGTGCCTTGCTCTTTTCCTTGGCGTTGATCATCTTCTTGAAACGCTCGGTGAAGACATAAAACCAATCAATGGAGTCTCCTCACTCCATGAAGTACATTAAGTCCAAATCTTCTCGAGATACTCGTGCACCTTGGTCAACACGAGTGTTGATGTTTGTAGAAATAATACGATGGATGTATTTCCATACTCCATCCGTTAGGCACTTGGGTGAGCAATTAGAGTCATACTCGCGCATACCGGTAAGCTTCCTACATACCTACAATCTCATCTCATCCGTACAAAATGGAATAACACCTTCGGGCGAGAACCATTCTCCATCCATATACTCCTCCTCCTTGAAAACTTGGGTGTTTATCTCAAACTCCCACGACAAGCATTCATTTTTGTTATAAAACGGTTCGAAGCTTGAGAAGAACTCGACCACAAGGTTGTGATGTGTCGGTTTTCCCATTAAATATTCCCACTCGAGCAAGCCGGCATTGATAAATATGTTGTCAACAATCTCATAAATCCCTAGCTCGATCAAAGTAGGTTTGTGAGGTGCAACAGAGCTTACCACTTCCTTTTTGCTCTAGCCACCAAAGAGTTGAGTAAGCCGTGGCTCTTGAAATGGCTTCCTAAAGCTATGCTCCATGCTCGAGTTGAAAACCGTCCATCTCCTCGCGATGGCCTTGGTTCTTCTCCTCCTTTCTCCTCCCATGCTCGATCCTTGGCCGCTCGACATTGTTGAAGTGAATCGGTGGGTTTGGGAGGCGGTCGAGTGAATCGGTGGGTTAGGGATTTTTGAGAGAGAGTGAAGCGGTGTAGTTAGGTAGGGTTGCTCGAGTGAAGGTTGGTCAAGTGGTGTTTTTAGGGTTTTAAATTTCCAAATTTAACTGGTCGAGTTGGTCCAACGGTTAGATTTTTTTTTGAATTTTTGAATTTTTTATTTTTGTATTGTATTTTTGGGTAGTGTGATTCGGTCGAGTAAGATTATTACTAGAGCGAATGAAGGGGAATTAAATTATTTAAATGATTTTATTTAAATTTTTGGTCAACTCAATTCGGTCGAGTAAGAATCTTACTCGATCGAGTGAAAGAATTTGTCTTCGGAATTTTCCCAAATAATATTCTACCCCACACTTGCATTTTTCCTAATCTAAGCAATAAAGTGCAGAAAAATAAATACTTACTGGCCAAGATTAACGTCCTGGCAAGGATGTAGCTGGTCTTCATATACATAAAGAAACACACTCGAGAAGTCCTTTGCTAGGATCCCTTCTCGAGAGGATATGCTCCACTTCTTAGTTACCCGACCTCATAGAGATCGAGTTGCTCTACAAGATAGCATTGGTCTCCAGCATGATAAATCTTCAGTCTATGTCCGTTGACCTTAAATGTGTTTCCTTCCTTGTTGAATAATTCCACGTGTCCGTCGTCAAAAACTTTAGATATCTTGAATGGTCCGGACCACTTGGAACGTAATTTTCCCAAAAATAATCTCATCCCGGTATTGTAAAGTAGCACTTCATCTCCTACTGCGAATCTCTTCTCAATGATTTTCTTATCGTGCCACTTTTTTGTTTTCTCTTTGTAGACTTTCGCGCTTTCGTAGGGGTTTAGGCGTATCTCCTCGAGTTCATGTAATTGAAGAATACGGTGTTCCTCTGTAGCTCTAGCATCGAAATTCATCTTCTTGATAGCCCACATGGCTTTGTACTCGATCTCTACCGGCAAGTGACAAGCTTTTCCGAAGATAAGTTTGTATGGAGACATACCAATAGGGGTCTCGTAGGCTGTCCTATAAGCCCATAGTGCGTCATCTAGCTTTGACGCCCATTCCTTCCTTGCTTCTGAAATAGTCTTTTCTAAATATCTTTGATCTCTCTATTCAAACTTCTACTTGACCACTGATTTTGGGATGGTAGGGTGTCAAAATCTTGTGATATACTCCATGTTTTCGAAGCATCTTCTCGAGTTGTTTCTCCTTAAAGTGTGTTCCATTGTCACTAATGATAGTTCGAGGTACCCATATCTAGGAAAAATGATCTTCTTAAATAGTTTCTTTACGGACTTGGCATCGCATGTGGGTGTGGCTATGGCTTCGATCCACTTAGACAAAATGTACTTATTTCTGTAAGATGAAGGAAAAGGTCCCATGAAATCAATTCCCCATACATCAAAAATCTCTACTTCGATTATACCCTTCTGAGGCATCCGATCTTTGCAAGCGTCGCACGATTGAACATACTTATGAGCATCTTGAAAAATAGTTGGCCAATAGAATCCCGACTGCATTACTCGAGCGGCTGTTTTGGATGTGGATCCGTGTCCTCCCGAGAATGAAGAATGACATTCGCGTAAGATTCTATGTTGATCTTTTTCTGCTACACACGTACGATATATGCCATCGATTCCTAACTTATAAAGATAAGGCTCGTCCCAATAGTATCGAGTAGCGTCTCGGAGAAATTTCTTCTTTTGTGCATACGTGATATCTGGTGGTAGTGTTCCACAAACAAGATAGTTCACAAAATCTGCGTACCAAGGGTCTTTGTCTTGAGCTGAGTCTATGGATAGCAAGTATTCTCCTAGGAATGAATCTTTGATAGGGTCTCCACTTCCTTTATCCTCTAAGGTAGTCTCGAGTCTAGATAAATGGTCGGCTACTACGTTCTCGACTCCTTTCTTGTCTCTGATCTCTATGTCGAACTCTTGCAATAAAAGGATCCATCTAATAAGTCTTGGTTTTGCGTCCTTTTTGTTCATCAAGTATTTGAGTGCTGCGTGATCCGAGTAAACAATGGTTTTGATCCAACGAGGTATGTCTGAATTTTTCGAATGCGTAAACTACCGCTAACATCTCCTTCTCGGTTGTGGTGTAGTTTTCTTGAGTTGCATCGAGTGCCTTGCTCGTGTATTGAATGACATGAAGACGTTTATCAACTCTCTGTCCGAGGCATGCTCCAATGCTCCGTCGCTTGCATCGCACATTAGTTCGAACGGTAAATCCCAATTTGGTGCTCGAACGATCGGGGCGTTGTGAGTAACTTCTTTAACGTCTCGAACGCTTCATGACATTTATCATCGAACACGAACTTAACATCGTTAGCGAGAAGGTTTGTGAGTGGTTTTGCTATCTTCGAGAAGTCTTTGATAAATCTTCTGTAGAATCCGGCGTGTCCGAGAAAGCTTCTAATACCTCGTACATCCTTAGGCGGTGGAGCTTCTCGATCACCTCGATCTTGGCTTGTCGACTTCTACCTCGTTTGAAACTAGTGTCCGAGCACTATTCCTTCTTGAACCATGAAATGACATTTCTCCCAGTTTAGAACTAGGTCCATCTCGATGCATCGGCTAGAACTTTGGATAGATTCGATAAACAATCGTCAAACGATCTCCGTAAACTGAAAAATCATCCATAAAAACTTCCATAGTCTTCTTTAGGTACTCGGAGAAAATGGACATCATACACCGTTGAAAAGTTCCCGGAGCGTTGCATAACCCGAAAGGCATTCTTCTATCAAACGTTCCATATGGACATGTGAACGTGGTCTTCTCTTGGTCCTCGAGGTGTGACGAG
>QZGG01000999.1:0-85479 GCA_006409495.1 Sedum album | reverse complement strand
TGCCGTCTCGCAACCCTAGACTCGATTGATCGATCATCGCCGATGGCGTCGTGCAACGATGATTTCTCCCCTTTTGCGGACGATGACGAAGTCCATCACCATCAACGCTTCTCCTCACACCACATCTCAGCCGACCACAATCCGAGTCCCATCAACAAAGGCGAATCGGACGCTGATTCAGGATACCCCGGCGGAGACGAGTCCGATCAGATCCGAGACTCCACCAACGAATCGAACGGAGCTCGCGGTCCGTACTATTACAAGAAGCTTAAACCGACTTTGGTGAACGGAGCTGCTGGTTCGGAGTCCATAAACGCTGATTACAGAAAGGATAGAGAAGAGTGGAGCGATGCGGCGATTGCTTCTTTGTTGGATGTTTACGTTGAGAAGTATACGCAGTTGAATAGGGGGAATCTGAGAGGAAGGGATTGGGAGATGGTGGCGGAGGTGGTGAATGAGAAGCAGAAGTCATGTAAGAGTGTGGAGCAGTGTAAGAATAAGATTGATAATTTGAAGAAGAGGTTTAAGGTTGAAGTTCAGCGGATGAATAGCGGAGGGATTGGTGTTTGTAGCTGGCATTGGTTTAAGAAGATGGAGGAGATTATGGTGAATTCTCCAATAGTTAACAGGTGTGTTGTGGAAGAGGATAGGAATGTGATTGTTTCCGGATCCAATGCCGGTGCTATTTCTATTATTAATGGTGCTGTTGCCAGTGCTTCAAGGCAAGCAAAAAGGTACCGGGACTTGCTTGAGTTGTAGTACTCTTAAAACTTGGGTTATTATGGAACTGATTATTTCGGTTTCAGCAATGTTTAGGTCCTTTTTGTATGATATAGTTGATGCAACATTGAAATGTTTAGTCTTTCATGTAGATATACACCAAGCCTGACGGCCTTGAGCAACATGAAACAAAAAGCTTTAGCAAATCCAAAATGGAGAAGAGTGGTCTTTAAGATCAGCGGTGCAGCTTTAACTGGGGGTGGCCAGAGTATTGACCCCAAGGTACCATTTCACCCTCGTGCACATCTATCCATCATTTAAGATCATTTAGCAATTCCATGCTTCTACAGTTGTGTATATCTTTTTTCTGCTTTGTTGTCAATTTATGTTAAACAAAGTTTCTTTACACCTTTATGCTTTAGGTGGCTATTCAAATTGCCAATGAAGTAGCAACTGCTTGCCAACATGGCGTCGAGGTATATATTCATTTTATATGCAACTGGCTCTCTTTGTTGGGAGGTGGTAACTCCTACCTGGCCTCAATAAATAATTATCGACTGTAATTTTTCTCGTGTAAAAAATCATAAAGGTAGCTATTGTGACCGGAGGGTGCAACTTCTTTTGTGGGAACTCTTGGGTTTCTTCAACAGGCTTCGACAGACCTACAGCTTACCAAATAGGGTAAGTATTCCTTTATGGTGCTCTTTCTCATTTTATCATAGAACGTTCCTGTACATGAGTCATGACCTTTACCAGGTTCAGTGCCTTTGTACTCCTTAAAATGATATATTTATAGTCATGAATCTCCTCCTGATATTCCCATCCCTTAGAGGGAGTGTCTGGTAGTCTGTCTCCGATAATGCAGTTTGTACTGCCTTATTTTGCAACTTTGCTTCCATCTACATCCACTGTTGTGTTGTAAAACTGTTTAAGATCTTGCTTTGAATTTTGGCTGTTTGTGCTAAATTCACAAGCTGGGGGTTGAAATAGTACATAAACTAGCTGATTTTTTCAACAAACCTGACACGGCATTACTCTACTGTAGCTGCAATTGGACAAAATAATCAAATTGCTTCTCCTTTCTCATATTCCTTTCTATGATATTACTGCTGGTCACAGTTACATGAGCAAGTGTTCCACGCTGAATATTGAATAATCATTTATGTGAATGCAGAATGATGGCAACTGTTATGAACTCCATACTGTTACAATCAGCATTTGAGAAACTAGGTGTTCAGGCACGAGTTCAAAGTGCATTTGCATTGCCAGAGGTTGCTGAACCATATAGCAAGCAAAGAGCCATCCGGCATCTTGAAAAGGGGAGAGTAGTTATATTTGGCGGTATTGGGGCTGGAATTGGAAATCCGCTCTTCAGCACAGACACTGCTGCAGCTTTCAGAGCTACAGAGAGTACGCAAAACTACTTGCACTAAATATTTAAATCAAACAACGTTTTAGAAAAATCTTATCGTTTAATATTGTGTTACCTGCCAGTCCATCAGATTTGCCTGTCATCTGATCTTGTTTTAAAATTCTGTTTTCACATTTATACTTATCCCTTATCGTTAGTATTGTGTAGCGAGTAACT
This sequence comes from Sedum album, assembly GCA_006409495.1. Classification (NCBI taxonomy): domain Eukaryota; kingdom Viridiplantae; phylum Streptophyta; class Magnoliopsida; order Saxifragales; family Crassulaceae; genus Sedum; species Sedum album. Next base: position 83,171 of record QZGG01000999.1, on the reverse strand, counting down.
TTAATTTTGTACGTATCTCTCATTTCAGTAAATGCGGACGTGCTCCTCAAAGGGACAAGCACAGATGGTGTTTACGATTGTCATTCTGGTGATGCTAATGCTGTTCTTGGCCGCACTTCCTTTAGGGAAATTATCTCTGGAGGAGTTGCTCCTATGGATCTGATGGCGTTAACATTTTGTGAAGAGAGTGGAACTCCAGGTAGGTATCATATAATGCTATTTTCATCCCTCTAATTCCTTAACTCTGCTATACAACGTATTTGCAGTTGTTATCTTTAATATGCTTGAACCTGGAAACATATCTAAAGCCTTATGTGGCAACCGCATTGGAACACTAATAGATACAAGTGGAAGGGTTAGCTGACTGCAATAGCCAAAGATGTTTCTTCAGGGTTCGTAAACAAATATTCATTACCTTCAAGCCCATTTCGTAGTTTACCTGTATGATTGCAAATCAAACTGTTACCATCTTCTCCAGCAAAGCAGGTCGAACTGACGTCAAACCACCCTCGGTAAAACTCAGATGTTGAGTCATATTCTTCAGTTACCGCAGTGGTAGGGGACTGTACCAGTTGTGTGGCTTTGTATACTCATGGCACAAACAGATGCTTAACGTTAAGAATATGTATATTAAATGGCAATGGTTATTGTGTATATTTTTAGTAATTACCCGAACCACCCGTAAAATAAGCATTTTTTCCGGAACCATCCGTAAAATAATTTTCTTCTAAAAACCATCCTTTCGTTATGCATTTTTCTTAAGAACCACTAGCCGTTAGTGCGTGATATTCAACAACTTTTTTTGCCATGAACTACCCATAAAACTTTGTTTTTTTTCAACCATAACTCGCAAGTTTTTAAATGATAAAAATCATCTAATTTATACAAAATAATTGGTTTCAGGAGTACCTGAGAAAGATGAATAATAAAATATGTTAGAGTGTCAAGTATCATTAGGTTATTTTAATTTTTAAATAAGCGATTGATTCTATGTCGCCTTTTGATTTTGTTTAGTGTTTGATTGTATATCACAAGGACCTTGAAGAGACGTAATTTAAATTATGTTAACTTGCCGAGTAAAATGAAGTTATTATACTTCTTTAAATCAATATTTGATTGTATGTTGTTATTCGATTTTAATAAAAAACTAGGTATTTACCCGCACTTTGTGCGGGGTGAAGTTATATTTTGAGTAATTTTAAGTAATTTAAATTTGATATATTCAGTTATTTTAGCAAACAGTTATTCGAAATTAAAGAGATTTTAGCATAATATTTTTGTTGCCATAATTAAGTGCATTAAAACGAAAAGGAATATTCCGAGCATATTCCAAATTAACCTGGTGATGACAACTCATCAAAATCCTACGTGGACACATAGGCCAGCCAATCAGAAAAAAGGGAAAAAGAATTCAAAATTCTAAAAAATGACACATAAGTCAAATTGCTCACACGACGACACGTGTCCAATCATACTTCCCTTTTAATATATATATGATGGTATGTCTTCTATAATATCAAAAGTTATGTCTTTTATATTAATATCAAAAATGGCACGTCAATGGTATGCCGAGTAATAATTTTATAGAGTTTATATATGCTGAGAAAGATTAAATGTTAATGAAATTATAATTGACATTAAATTATAATATTGTTAGCGTAGACTGAATCTTCTTTTGGACCCCCATAAAATTTTATATTTTCCAAAAACCACCCATTAAAGCATGCTTCTAACGAAAAAGTTGACGGCATTAATGGCTGGTGGTTCCTGTGAAAAAGGCATAACAGAAGGGTGGTTTTCAGAGGGAAATTATTTTACGAGTGGTTTGGGCAAAACGTGTATTTTACGGATGGTTCGAAACAATTAACCCATATTTTTATCATACATTTGCTAAAACCTCTTAGCATCATAAACAGATGAGCGTCCAAGAACATGCAAACTGATCTTGATCATTAAATTTTGTAGATTTTTGAGATCAATTTGTAAATATTAAAAGATTTAAATATTAAATTTAATGTTTACAATCCATAGAGGGGTACATTAGTCACGAAATTGCCAAAATTCAAACGGTTTTGAGATCCCTAAAATCATGGTTTTAGGAAAAAATTCAATTCCGGTTCGATTTGAGCCCAAAAACCCAGCTCCTAGATGATTCGTGAATCGACCACCCCAAACCATCCACGGCTCACTCTCGGTCAGCGATTTTGAAACTCTACGCTGCTTTTGGAAACCTCAAGTCGGTAACGTTTCAGTGTATGGTAAGTCCCTTACTGTTTCAGTGTATTAATACTCGTTTATCCAAGCTTCAGTATCTGACCCATATGATTCGTGAATTATATTGTAGCAAATCATGAATCATGCGTAGAAGAAAAATTGCATTGATGCTCTTGGAAGAAAGCAAAGCACGTGAAAGAATGCTCTCACCTGCTTGAGACAAGAAATGATAACATGATAGCTGAACTGTTGATATTCTGAATTGTTTGGGATGTTTAAAACAACAACTAGGTTTGGGTTGATATTTTGGTTTGATGTTTTGAATTGATATGTTTAGTTGATGTTCTGTACTCATGTAATGCATTTTGATTGAAAACAGCAGGAATTTATAGTTTGTATCTTAGTCCACAGATTGCATGTATATGGTCCACAAAAAAGCATTCATATGGTTCATGATTTGAGGCGTATGGTTCATGATTTGAGGTGTATGGTTCATGAACCATATACTACAATAACGTGAATCTTCTAGTAGTTCAATATATACGATAAAAAGTAAGTATTGAATATCGCACCTGCATAACTTTGACATTACCTATGCAATTCATGGTTCATAATTTGAATCATCATGGTTCATGAATCATATGTTAGCAAACCGTGAATCATTCTGTATTGAACAGAGTGGTTCATATGATCACATTTATAAGAACTTTGTGACAGATTATTATCCATCATGATCCATAAAAAGAGTGGATATGATTCATGAATTATATTAATACATATTGTGAATCAGTAACTGATACTTGAAATTAATAGGGAAATTGGTAATGATGTTTTCATGTAACAGTAACTTCAAAAAATTAATCTGCATTATTATCCCCCTTTGTTATGCTCACGTTCAACTTCCTTAGAACACATAGAAATTTTTGATGGGCAGTTGCGAACATCATGGAAACCTTTTATGCCACAATCGGTCCTCTTTGCACTTATTACAGCCTCCTCCCGTTTTGTCTTCAATCGCTTGCTTCGTCCTTGGTTCTTTGACCTGATCAAGTTGTTCGATGCCTAGAATCGATTTGAAATAATCGTATAAGAACATAAATGTAAACAAAATCTGACGATGAATTAAACTTTCCAACTATAAAACATATATGATTCATGATTTACTATAATATGATTCATGAATCAAATATATGCAAATAATGGACTTACGATAAAACTATTATAATTACACAACATGCGACGAATGCAATATTTGTTTGAAATAATCTTATCAAGACATCAATATAAAAAAATCAGATTACGAACTAATCTTCCCTCGTATAAAACATCTATGATTCATGATTTGCTATAATATGATTCATGAATCAAATATAGGCAAATAATGGACTTACGATAAAACTACTATGAATACACAACATACGACGAATGCAGTATTTGTATACGTTTTCTGACTATCTGATGAATGCAGTTACAAATAAATCGAAACATACCTATTACGAAACACATGTATTCCGACGATGTGGTATCTGCAGATTTAGAATTCGCCAAAGGATCATCAGACGCTCCCAATTGGAAGAGGCGAGACTTGCTATCGAATTCGGAAACTATTATTTTGGGAATTCGGTTGAGAAACAACCTAGACGTATTTGGAAAAATCTATGAAACAAAACAGAACTATTGTAAAATAAAAAATTGAATGTCGGTTACCGTAAAATAAGGGATTGAATTTAATTTATATATTCAAAAATATATTTTATTGTATATTTCCAACATTACCTTTTGTGATTTAATATATTAATTAATTAATCAGATTAGATTAGATTGTAACCGTCGGATGTAATTAAATGGATGGTCTATATCTGTTTGCATTTTACAACTAAAGTATCACTTTTCATTTGATCCTTTACCAATGGCAATGGTTATTGTGTATATTTTTATCATACATTTGCTAAAACCTTTTAGCATCAGAAACAGTTGAGTGTCCAAAAACATGAGAACTGAAACTGTAATAACAAAGCAAACGTGGCATCCTTAGAGACCATCACTATCAATAGATATTTTTACTCTTCATGGCAAGAAAGACCTCAAGTGCACTAATCACAGCTGGCCCACCCTTAATTTTTACTATGTTTCTGTTCAAGAACACCTTTCTTATAGTACTGGAAAAATCTCATGAAGTCTCATGTCAATCATTTTGACCTTACGGTTCTGTTAATCTTTTAAACGATATTGAATAAAACTTCCAATTTATCAAAAGGATGTTTGCCTTTTCAAAGTTGTATTGTCTTCGCTTTACTTCAAAGAGTTAGAATCGAGAGGAACACATTCATTTTATCAAACGGAAGGACGTGATTTCAATTGTTGATTTTAGTTGATTTGACGTTGAGATTAAATTAATTTTAATTTTAATAGTTAGTTAAATATGCAACATACAAGAAACGAATGTTACCAATATTAACCTAATTTTTATTACTTCCGCCTTATTAGCTAGTTTTGATAAGTATTTAAATGTGTGTGAGCTTAACTCAAAGACGAAGAGTAAATTGGATTTCCAAACTAAAAGGGGATAATAATAGTTGGATTACTGAACCACAAGATATATGCAGGTTAGCGCATTCATTCTTCTCAAAGCTGTTTCAATCGCAAATCAGTGTCAATCATGTCAACTGGGAGGAGGTTCTTAGTTTCATTCCCAACAAGATATCACAGGGCTATTCACAATTACTGGATGATACTTTTAGAGCCGCAGAAGTGAAAGAAGCGTTATTTCAAATGTGTCCAACTAAAGCACCTGGTCCGGATGGTTTTTCGGCACTCTTTTTTCAAAACGGATGGAGCGTGGTCAACGAGGATGTGACAAAATTTGCCTTAACATTATTAAATGATGAAGAAGGAGAGGAATGTTTAAATGACACTATCATCACCTTGATTCCAAAGAAGAAACAATCACTGAAGCTGGAGGAGTTTAGGCCTATTTCACTCTGCAATGTCAGGGCCAAAATTATTACAAAGATGTTGGCAAACAGACTGAAAGTTGTCCTCCCTGCTATCATATCAGAAACACAGAGTGCTTTTGTCCCAGGTAAGTTAATATCTGACAATATTCTGATTGCTCATGAAGTTATGCATTTTATCAAAAGCAGAAGTGATCAAAAATATGGTTTTTTTTCGCTTAAGTTAGACATGTGCAAGGCTTATGATAGAATTGAGTGGGACTTCTTAGAAAATATGCAACGTAAGCTAGGCTTCTCCGAAAAATGGATCAGGTTGGTGATGGCTTGTGTTAGAAAGGTTTCTTACAGGATAAAAATCAATAATGCCTTTACTGAAACTATCAATCCTAGTAGAGGCCTTCGACAAGGAGACCCCATCTCCCCTTACCTGTTTATTTTATGTACGGAATGGCTGACTTGTAAGGTCAATGAAATGGTCGCGTCAAATCAACTCAAAGGGGTAAGAATTTGTAGAGGAGCTCCCATTATATCCCATTTATTGTTTGCTGATGATAGCATGTTTTTTCTGAAAGCTACAACCAAGAATGCGCTACTTCTGAAAAATATCCTTATGGAGTATGAGAGTATTTCAGGACAATGTGTCCAACTAAAGCACCTGGTCCGGATGGTTTTTCGGCACTCTTTTTTCAAAACGGATGGAGCGTGGTCAACGAGGATGTGACAAAATTTGCCTTAACATTATTAAATGATGAAGAAGGAGAGGAATGTTTAAATGACACTATCATCACCTTGATTCCAAAGAAGAAACAATCACTGAAGCTGGAGGAGTTTAGGCCTATTTCACTCTGCAATGTCAGGGCCAAAATTATTACAAAGATGTTGGCAAACAGACTGAAAGTTGTCCTCCCTGCTATCATATCAGAAACACAGAGTGCTTTTGTCCCAGGTAAGTTAATATCTGACAATATTCTGATTGCTCATGAAGTTATGCATTTTATCAAAAGCAGAAGTGATCAAAAATATGGTTTTTTTTCGCTTAAGTTAGACATGTGCAAGGCTTATGATAGAATTGAGTGGGACTTCTTAGAAAATATGCAACGTAAGCTAGGCTTCTCCGAAAAATGGATCAGGTTGGTGATGGCTTGTGTTAGAAAGGTTTCTTACAGGATAAAAATCAATAATGCCTTTACTGAAGCTGTCAATCCTAGTAGAGGCCTTCGACAAGGAGACCCATCTCCCCTTACCTGTTTATTTTATGTACGGAATGGCTGACTTGTAAGGTCAATGAAATGGTCGCGTCAAATCAACTCAAAGGGGTAAGAATTTGTAGAGGAGCTCCCATTATATCCCATTTATTGTTTGCTGATGATAGCATGTTTTTTCTGAAAGCTACAGCCAAGAATGCGCTACTTCTGAAAAATATCCTTATGGAGTATGAGAGTATTTCAGGACAGAAAGTGAATTACTCTAAGTCAAACATTGTGTTCAGTAAAAATGTTGATGCTGGGGTAAGACATTCTATATGTGAGACTCTGGGTGTTGAACAAGTAGAGAATCATGGCAGGTATTTGGGTTTGCCCTTAGATTTTGGCCATAAAAAATCTGAATTATTCAATTATATAATTGAAAGGGCTTGGAAGTGTGTTCAGGGATGGAAAGAACAATCATTGTCATCAGGGGGTAAAGAAATTCTGATTAAATCAGTTTTACAAGCACTTCCAGTATATGCCATGTCTTGTTATCAATTGCCTACTGCTTTTTGTAAAAAGTTCAATTCTGTTGTATTTAACTTTTGGTGGCAGCAGGACAAAGAGCACAAAGGCATTCATTGGGTCAGACAAAAATTTCTATGCAAAGCTAAGCATCGTGGAGGGATGGGATTTCATGACCTGGCATTATTTAACAAAGCTTTGTTAGCCAAGCAAGCTTGGCGGCTAATGTCTCAGCAAGAATCTTTGGTTAGTAGACTTTTCAAAGCTAAATATTATAAGGAAAATCATCTTTTATATGCAAATATGGGATCTAGGCCGTCCCAGCATGGCGAGGTATCTGGAATGTTGTTTCAAAATAAAAGAATGCTTTCAAATCAGGGAGGGGGATCAGAACATTATTTGGAGTTTGGATGCTAGTGGAAAATTTACGGTAAAGTCGGCTTACATGAAACTAGTTGAGGATGATGAAAAAGAAGAGCATAATCTCAACGGTGAGCCATCTGATGACTCAAAGATTAGAAGGTTTTGGAAATTAATTTGGAGGTTGAAAATTCAGAGCAAGGTGAAGATATTTACATGGAAACTCTTCTATGACTTTATGCCTGTGTTAAATAATCTCAGTAAAAAGGGTTGCAATGTAAGTGATTCTTGTGTCAATTGTGGCTCTCGTCCGGAAAGCTCAATTCATGTCTTTCTCAAGTGTTGGTGGGCAGTGGAATTTTGGAGGTTGCTGGGGATAGACACTTCCTTTTTAAATCTGAATTTTCATTCCATGAGTGATTGGATTTGGTATTGCGCACATCAGTTCTCACCAAAGAACCTAGCATTGATTCTGTATGGAGCGAGGTGTATTTGGTTTAACAGGAATTCTATCATTCATGGCAAAAATGGGATCTCAATCTTATCAGCATGTATACTATGCAAGTCATTGGTGGATCAATTCTCTAACCCAGGCTATAAGTTTGTGATCTCTAGCATGGAAAGTGAGCTATTTTGGGAAGCACCTGAGCAAGGTTTTGTAAAATTTAATTGTGATGGCGCTTGGAGATCTGCCGAAGAAGCAGCATATGCTTGGATCTGTAGAGATGCTGAAGGGCACGTCCGTTTAGTCAAGGCCATACCTCTAGTGATCAAATCATGTGTTTTGGCTGAGATGTGGGCTGTTTATTCAGCAATGATTGCGGCAGATGAGGATCAATGGGAAAGTTGCATCTTTGAAACGGATTCCTTTGTAGTGTTTAATGTTCTACAGAGAGGATCCAACTTATACCCGGAGCTTCAAGAATTTTATTACAAATGCTCTACTCTGACAGAAGTTCATCCTAGATGGAGAATCTCTTTAGTGTTTAGAGATGCAAACAAAGCAGCAGATTCTTTGGCTCATAAGGCTCTAGTAGAGAAATGGTGGTGGGACTGTAAGTCTGCATCACCCTTTTGTCTCTCTAGTCTGGTGTAACTTTTCAATGCTTGTATTGAAATCATCAAAAAAAAAATGTGTGTGAGCTTAAGAGTGTGTTTTAGTGGCAATGCATTGCAGGCGTGGTTCGATCCAGTTGATTTTCCTACCGACTTATCCTGTACTTGTGATATATGTGGTATGCCATTACAATTTTTTTACTTCAGATATATTACATCCCACATTGTTTGTGTTTATACAATTCAATCTGATACTGATTATGTTGGTCTACGCGCCATAATTTTGCAAGGAGTCAACTTTTTATATAATAATATTTGTGTTTGTATGCATGTGGATGAGCAGTCTGATTCAACATCAGAGTAAGCAACAAGATTTTTATCAAATGAATACATCTCGAAGCCATTGGTTCGATGAGTGACTAAAATAATCCATATTTTTAAGATAACTAGTGTGAAAGTCTTTCGCCGTCAACTCCACGCGCAAACTCATACTACTCATATGACCCCCTAAATAAGATGGGACCGACAAAGCACACACTGTTGGACGTATAGATCACTGCCTATACTATTTTTCCATTAGTGTATGTGTATGGGTATTTATTCGAGATGCAAATTGATATTCTTCATCTCTAATTTCAACTTAAATATGATGTATCACTCAGTCTTTAATATTTACATTAATTATAAATATTTCAGTCACTTAAAATCTTGTATTTTTAGTATGTCATAAATAATGTTTATTAGCTGCTGCTATGAATTGAATTGGTGGAATTCCTGAAATCATAAAGAGTTACTGTTTTTACAGTCGTGCTCTGTGATTGGTGTGGCTCTGTTGTAAGATAACACATTATTACAATTTTTTTGATGTCAGACTAATAATTGGGCATTTGGTCATGAGTAAGAGTGTAAATCTTAAAGTATTTCATCCTTTTTTGAGAGGTTAGGGAATCAATGTCGATGGCTAATACGATTAGTTAAAAGAAATAGTTCATTGAGTTCAAGATTGGAAAGTAAATAACAGACACCTTAAATTTAGTATTTAGAATTTGCCAATTCACCCGATTTTGTTGAATTAGTTTTTACTCCTTTAATGAAATCAAGAATGTGTATCTTTGAATTGGATATGTATCTTTCTAGGAATACTTGCATTGTTGGTATCAACTTCGGCAAACTCGGTTATGTAAAAATCTAGTTATTTTTATTTTTTTAAGAAATAAAGAATATAAGTCTGATACTAAATGGATCTAGCCAGACTCAGTCCTACCTGTACGAATTTCACTTTTCAATCTAACTCGTAGGCCAATCCACTTCCATCACTACTCACATCCCCTATTTATACTAAACTCCATTACAAATGAACGGCTGAAATAAGTTTAATCCTATGGCTATAAGCTAATGATCGTGATAATTCTTTTCAAAATATATTTTTAAGCTTATCCACTTCCCCTTCTTCCCATGAAGTTTTAGAGAAATCTCTTTTTGAACTTATCTAATTGTCTATCGGGCTAAACATTATTATAATGTGTTTTTTGCCGAAAATCACTCTCCCAGTAGCTTAATCTTGACGAAACCATAATCTCAATTTTTTGAGATAACCACCCATCAATTCTAATATCGTTAAATTGTGACACTCCTCGTCGGTTCCGGTGTCTTTTGCCAGAAAATTGGTCGCTGACCAAGTTGACCATGCTTCAAATCGTATTTTTTCATTAATATACTTATCCAATAATATTATTAATCTTAACATGATTTTATTCTTGTTCAATTGTACTTGAATTATCCAGAAACTCATAACAGAAACTTTAATCTATCACTACAAACTCAACAAATCAAATCATTGCTCAAAATTAATCTTTAATTGCTTTTATTTTTTATTATGATGTTATTAGATTACTTTTTTAGGGTTAAAAATTAGATTTCAAGCATAGTAACTTAGTTAACGATCAATTTTCCGACAAAACACGCCGGAACCGGCGATGGGGTGTCAAGGTTTAATGATTTGGAATTGATGGGTGGTTATCTCAAAAAAAATTGAAGAGGTGGTTTCGTTAAAATTGAGGTATTGAAAGAGTGGTTTTCGACAAAAAACTCTATCATAATTCAATATTTGCACCTACCAATGTTGTGTAAAATGATATCGTAAGGACATTTCGCCAACAATTAGATTCACAGATTAATTTTCTATCAAAATGTTCATCAAACAGATGTCTCCTCTTCAAGAATCTGCTCGCATTAATCTATCTTATATATAAAGCACAAAGGGGTGAATTGTTAATTATTTTTGAAGCCACAATTAGTTTCTCTTAAATACCCTTCTATCATTCATTATTTAGATAAATATATTTCTTATATTTATACTTACTATAATACAATATAGTTCACCTTAAAATGCACAATATGTGCATCATATAACTAGTACTAATTGAGGCATCAAGTTCAACTTTTTTTATCCCGAACAAAAAATATTGGATTTTCATTTTCTTATATTTTCATGTGCTCACTAGGGATCCCCTTATCAATTGATTAATGTCAAAATGATACAATTTATATAGTTTCGTAGTATTGTAGTATATCATTTCAACCATTGATTTTTAATGCTTCAATATTTGATATTATAAACCATTATTGATCAACCGTATGTGTATTTTGCATATTTAACTAGCTATTTAAATTGTAAATTTTATTTCAATGGTCAAATCAATCAAAATCAACGATCAAATCATGTCTTCATGCCTACAAAATTCGGATAATGACTTTCTTTTTATTTGTTGATTTATTTAAATTTTAAAATATTGTTAAATTGTACAAAAAATATTTTATTTGTTAATAATTTTTAATTTTTTCATGTTTTTAATTATTCGTATTCAATATTTGAATACTATTAATGTTGAAATATTATAAATAACAATTTATATTTGAAGGATAAAGTTGGAAGAAGACCAACAAATTTTCATAAGAAGGTGAGACACAATCTCGATCGTTGATTAATTATAATCTAACGATTGAAATTTAAAGTAAAATAACTTTGAAATTTAACCGCCCCATATTTTTAGGAAATTCAACCGCCCCGTATTTTTAGGAAATTCAACCGCCCCGTATTTTTAGGAAATTCAACCACCTAATTTTATAAAATTCAGTTTTAATCTTAATCGTCGATTTATCAAAATTAACGATTTAGATTGTCTCCTACCGTCTTACATTTATATCATGTTTTACTTAATCTCAACCCTATATATGAAAACGTACAAAGATTTAATTAAATACAAAACACGCCCTGTTCTTCTTCGTGGGGCAGCTACTTCTTCCTTCTCACTTTCTTCTTAATTTATTGCTACCTCTCTAGTCCTTTGAAGTTTCTCAACCAACCACAGGGCTGGTTGTTTGAGTCTGAGTAGAGACACTGTCCACTTTCTTCTTCCCACCCAGCCAGCAGCCACTTTGTATCAGACATCAAATAACTTCTTTTGGAATCCAGAGAGACGGTCTGTTACACTTACACAGACACAGCTTAATTCTCAGCCTTTGTGGGGTCTTTATTTTTGCACTGCCGGTGGGTTTTTTAAGATGATGAACAACATACTCTCCAGTCTTGGGGTTTTTATGCTTTAGGAACCTTATTTGTCAATCCACATTTAGGAACCTTGGGCATCCAAACATGCTGCAGGACAATGTTTTTGTCATTCAGGCTCGTCAAGCTCTTTCACAATAGCATACTGGTAAGCCTTTTCACTCACAACAAGTCCCAAGGGACCATTAAATTCCTATATATCATTTATATATAAGCCTCTGATTTCTTGCAAACTGATGGCATGAATATCCCATCGAATCAGATTTTGCTGCAGCTACTGTATTACTTTGGAGGGCAGGATTCTATCGACTGGGAAACAATTTTTGTTTAAACTTGTCAAGCTTCATGCGACGGAGGCTCCGGTTACAAAGATGAATTAGCTTAATTGGATTCAACTCCAGTCTTGTTCAATTGTTGTTTTCTAAAAAAAAGCTGTTATTGATTATGAATAGTTACTGATGCAGATTTATATTTGATACTCCAATCTCAAACAATTGTGAAATTCAATATCTCAACTGCAATCTGATTTTTGCTAATTCAATTTTAATTTAATTAAAAACAATTTTTTTATATCAAACAAATATTTACAGTATAAATTTGTTACATGAAAGAGAGTAATTCTTCTTGTTTTCCAACCAAGGAATCATCTATTACTCTAAAATGGACAGTAAATCTTTTGAACGAAATTGAATAAAACTTTCCAGTTATCAAAAGCATGTTGACTTTTCAAAGTTGCATCGTCTCTCTTTTTTACTTCATATATGAATGAATAATCACAGCTGGATCAATTCACTTCCATGAGAAGCAAACAAGAGATGGCTTTAAATCATAAAAATCTGAATATTCAATTGCAGTATGTTCATTACGAATATAATACTTTACTCGATACAAAAAACACACTAGCAACTTTCTAAATCAACAACAAAATACAATAACAGAAAACCACTGACCGGACCAAATGACTGGCCTCAACTACTTCGGCAACCCTGTCGCGGGATCCAAAAGAGCTTGGCTCTCATCAGCCAGCACTGTTGGGCCACTCCCTGGTCTTGTACAAATGAAATAGCTAACGTCCCCCTTGTACTTTTGGGTAGCCTTCAGTTCGGGTGGGGTAGGTAAATTATCTATATCTTTTGTTCCCGCTACGCCAATGTCCTTTAATATTGACTTGTCACCAAGAAGATAGCTAAAGAAAGTAACAGAAAAATTATAGGTCTTATTAGGAAGGCATAGATTATATCTGACAGTGAACAGGGAGGTCTGTCAAAGACCTCATTTGAATTTAACCAATTTTACCTGTTCAAATCAGTATCTGAATTCGGAGGGAAGTAGAAAAGAAGTCTTTGTAGCAAATCTGCAGCAACTTCTCTGTTTTTTGCTATTAAAACAGCATTTGGACCCGCATCAAATGTGTATGCTACCTGTCATTTCCATCAGGTTAATTAGATACATCACCACTGAAACGTCTTAAGGGTGTTACAAAAAAACATCGTCCTTCAGACTTAGTCCCTTGTTGTTCAAGCTCATATAAATTTGAGATTCAGATCTGTATACTCATGTTTTAAAACACAATATATATGTGGAATTCAGATTCTGGCGTAACAAAGCATTTCTTGTAGCAGAAATTAAACCTGAGGGTTCCTTTTGAACGATTCCATTTGTCAACAAGGCTGATTATTCTGCAACATTTTTATAAAATATCATCACTATAAAGGTCAAAGTAAGAACCAGTTACCAACACAAATGCCAGAACAGGAGCTAGCAAAAGGCTGCTTACCGGTGGGAGGTGTCATTCATGTAGAAAATTGGAGGATATGTATCCAGGCAAACTGCATGAAACTGGTTGCTGTCTGCACAAGTTAGGTGAGCAAATGCCTCAAAATCACGATTTTTAATAGCCTCTTCCATCTTGACTATGCGCTTTGGAACCACTTCCTGCAGCACGAGCACAGAATCAAACAATAACCAACAATATCTAAAACTAACTAGTAGGAAAAATAATTCATACTCGGTTTGAGTGCAAACAAGTAGGGGACCACTAGGTAGTAGTGATGCCACTAATGAATTGGTGATACATACCATCTCTCTTTATTAATCAGCCATACATTTCTACTTGTTATATGAAGGTGATGTTTATATAGATATCAGGAAACAACATGCCAAGCTATAAATGAAATTGGTCTTCAGACAGTATTTTATAGGGTTTTTTTAGCAAAAACCACCCGTCTAATACCCATTTTTTAACAAAACCACCCTCCCAAAATTTTTTTTGACTTAACCTTAACCACCCACTAATTTAAAATCTTTTAAATTTGACACCCAAACACTGTTCCGACGACTTATTCCGGTAAAACTCCTATTGACTTTGTTGACTCACAATTTTTTTGCCGAAAACCACCCCTTCAATACCTAATTTTTGACAAAACCACCATCTCAAAAAAATTTTGAGTTAACCACCCACTAATTTGAAAATTATTAAATTTGACACCCAAATCAACCTAATTAATCTTAACATAACCCTGTGAAATTTTTGCAATTTTTTTTAGTAAAAAGGATCCAAAAATTATCAGAGTAAGCTTAAAATTAATCTCAGTAATTAATAAGCTTGAAATTAAATAATTAACACAGTATCAAAAAAGACCCAAAAATTATAAGAGTAATAGTAATTATATTTAATAAAAAGATAAATTATAATTGTAATAAAAATATTAGTATATAAAAACTAAACTAAACATAAAAACTGTTAATATAAAAATAAAAATATTAAAATTGAAATATAATGTTAATCAAATTTTGAATTTATAATTATAAAAATAAAAATTTGGCCACATTCCTTACAATTTTAACAATGATATAAAAATAATAATTATTTTAAAATATTAAGTTGAACATAAAAATGTAATTATAATAAAGTATAATATAAAGAGTAAGGTTCTAAGAGGACACATAAATATATGTGAGACGGTGAGACATGATCTCAACCGTTGATTACTAATAATCCAACGGATGAGATTTGATTCAAAACAGTAACCGTCACTCTCAACTGCTAGGATTTTTTGCAAATCCAACCACCCATTATATAAAAACCAACTTTAATCTCAACCGTATATTAATCTAATCTCATGGTTGAGATTTCGTCCTTTCGTCTCACAAATACTTAATGTCCTTCTAGAACTTAACCCATAATATAAATGAAAATATATAGTTAATTAGATTTTAAAACTTATTTATGTGTAAAATTAAATATCCATTAGCGAAAATTGCAAAAATTGCAAAAATTTCACAGGATTATGTTAAGATTAATTAGGTTGATTTGGGTGTCAAATTTAATAGTTTTCAAATTAGTGGGTGGTTAACTCAAATTTTTTTTGAGAGGGTGGTTTTGTCAAAATTTAGGTATTGAAGGGGTGGTTTTCGGCAAAAAAATTGTGAGTCAACAAAGTCAATGAGAATTTTACCGGAATAGGTCGTCGGAACAGTATTTGGGTGTCAAATTTAAAAGATTTTAAATTAGTGGGTGGTTAAGTCAAAAAAAATTTTGGGAGGGTGGTTTTGTTAAAAAACTGGTATTGGACGGGTAGTTTTCGCTAAAAAACCCTATTTTATAATCTTAGAAAAACATAAAAGTTTTACCTTCGCTCTGTGTTGCAAAAGCAAGCTTGTTTCAACGGTATCCCGCATCCCTGATGTGCTACTTGTTTCCTTCTGTCTTGAACTCACCTATGAACCACAAATAATATTGAGTTACTAGGTGTTTAAAGTGAAAGACTACATAGTATTAAAATCTTAGGAAGCTTGTATCCCAGGACTCACTACATTGTGACAAAGAACACTGGATTAATAGAATGGAGGAAAGCCATTCTAAGCTCTAGTGAACAAACGCTGCGTTGCACTGGTGTAATACAGGGGCGGCTCTATAGGGTAAAAATTGAGGCAACCGCCTCAGGCCCCATTCTCAATAGCAAAAAAATTACACTACAAAAGGCCACATTTTTAGAGAAAAAATCAAAAATTTATATTGAAAAGGCCACAAAATTTATTAATTTTATATAAATCAAGTACACTATTTCAATCTGGCCTCAGGCCTCCCAAACGCTTGAGCCGGCCCTGGTGTAATAGACATGCTCAAACCCATGACAAATAAATATTTTTCTTTATTTGAACAATGTTAACATTAATCAACTAATGCAGTGTAGAGTACATAGGATTTTATTTCTAGTGCCACTAAACCCAGGATTTCCATTTTCGCATTCAACGCTATATTAATTATGGAGATATATAAATAATCAAATATGAAGATGATCATTTATGCACATGATAGAATAAAATATAGAGATCCAGAGACTGGCTGCAGAAAATAAAGAACCATAATAACAATCTTTGATTTACAAAATCTGGTAGCAAGTAGAATGCCAGAAGCCAGAATCAAAAATGTTATCAACAAATAGCAGGAGTTTGAAACTAGGCTCTTACCACTGCAATGATGATGACAAGTTCATCCCAATGTTTTTCATCAGCGAGTTGAACTGCAATGCTGTCACCTCCACTCTCTTCCTGAAATGTACCATACGATATGCTTTACACGTTGCCGGAGAGTAGAGCACAACTTGCTGATACTCTATTATATATATAACCGATAAACCACCCCACCTTTCCCATAGCCCACTTGACAAACCCACCATATAAACTGCGACAAGCGCTTCCTGAACCTTGCCTTCAACAGATTATAACCATTGAAAAATCATTAAATATAATTTGCATGAGAAGGTTAATGAGAATTTGGTTAGATTTTGGTCTCAGTTGGAGGTAGTCATGAAACAGGAAGTACCTTGCAATAGCAGAAAGCCTGCTGTTGTCCTCATTCACGTTCATCAACTTTGCAAGAGAATATACTGCAATAAAAGACAAATTAAGAAGTCTGCACATATAAATCTCATCACAATAAAAATTCAAAGTTCATCAGCTGTACGGAAAAAGCAAATCATGATTTCATGTATAGATAAATAAATTAAAATGGCTGGGTAAAAGCAAGCTCATTGCAATGAAGAGTAAACCTTATATCAATGACACTTTTTAAGTACTCTATAAGATATGATTTGTGCCCATCAAAAAGCATGATCGGCTGACAGCTGACTGGCATGTGAAATAACTACTGCAGTCAATGCGATCAATTTTAGATTCAGTGCTTTTTATAGTCAACTTTGGATATTATTAGTTTTCCACAAATTATCTAGATGGCAAGAAGACAGCTGGTTAGACAAACATAATTGAAACATGCAGTAACCATAAAACATCCCCAGGAACAACCGAAAATAAGAATTGACAATGAGCAAGAGGATCAATTACCTAGGCAAGCAAGACCAGCAGCAGAAGAAGCCAGTCCAGCAGCAGTAGGAAAATTATTGTATGACGCAATGTGCACATGCAAATTCTCCCAATCCTTCTTCGATATCTTGATCCCTTTGCTTTCATCCTCCACATCACCCGCACGTGCACGAATCTCCCTTAAACAACTCTGAAATCTGCCACTAGACAGTGAAATCTCCTACAACAACAATGGCAACATTTCACAATATTACATCCTCCGCTTTCACACAATTTCAAGTAACATTTTCACATAAAAATCCAACCAATATTCTCAAGAAGATATTCACATCAATCCAATCACAAAATATTCAAAAATTAAAAAACTAGAGAGCTGAGATTATTGCTTACTTCACCGTTAAGCCAAATCCGATCCTTCTCAAACCTAGGGCTAACGGCAACAGTAGTGGTAGTACAAAGATGTTCCGGATCCAATGTGACGCTGATACTATCATTAACAGGCAAAATCAGCTTCTCGTCCCGTTTTCCCCAGTACTTAATCACCGCAATGTTAGTCGGCGTCCGTGCAGTCACCATCAGTATCCAATCTTCCGCCATTTTTCTTTGCTAAAATTTGAAAATCGACGGATCGGAATCGGAGAAGTGATCGGAGCAAGTGAGAGAAAATGAGGTCGCCGGAGTGTAGAATGGATCTGGTGATGAAACTGTGTCGTTTAGTGGTATAAATATAGCAATGGAGTGTGGCTGAACAGGCCAATTACATTTGGGCCGTGGCCTTAAATGCAACTACTTCGTAGTTGGAAGAGGCTAAATGAATTCGAGATTTGATGATGCTATCAATATTTTGTCAAGTTCTAAAATTGCTTTTTTGTGACGAATTTATATTTATAAATAGAAAGTAATAAAATTATATAGTTTTTAAAATTTATTAATAGCTATATGATAATTATAAGCTAATTTTTTATCCATTCGGATTCTGTGTGGGTATAGTTAAAGTTATTTAAAACTAGACAAATCGGTACTGGTTTAATAAATAAATTCAGACAAAACTACAGAAGTAATAGTAAAAACGTCAAAACTATATTGTTTTTATACCCGAAAAAATTAGGGCATGTACTATATATATCCTTATCTATGCACTCCTTTCGTCCTCTTATGTTTGTTTTAAAATACAAAACGAACGAAAATTAAGATTGAAATAGGTAGAACAATGTGTGGTTAAGAATAAATGATATATAAGTAAAAAAATAAAATATATGGAGAAGAATGCAAGAAAATGGATAAAAATAAAAAATCGACAAATATTAAGGAACATAAAGAATACTATTTACGATAAAATTAATGAATATCTATATGCTCAGTATTGACAACAGTTTCTTCAAGTGGATGGCATTCGGCCCACATAGTCGTACACATATTACTAATATCGAACAGTTCGTCAAATTCTTCGATACCGAGACCTTCGTTGACTTCTGTGTTTTGCATGATTTTTCCATCTTGACCTTGGTTGACTTCAGTCAACACCACGGGTGTTTGTTGACCATCAACATTAGGGTTTTGTTGTATGAATTGTACCTCTTGACTTTGGTTGACTTCAGTTAAAATCATGGGTATCTGTTGACCATCAACATTAGAGTTTTGTTGTATAATTTGTCCCTCTTTTACATGATTGACTTCATTAGACATCATGGTTGAGGTTGTCAGTTGACCATCTACATTAGGGACATGTTGCATCATCTGTTCCTGTTGTACATCTTGACCTTGATTGATTTCAGTCCACATCATGGGTGTCAGTTGACCATCCGCATTTGGATTTTGTTGCATCATCTGTCCCTCTTGTACACTTTGACTTTCATAGAGTTCACTTGTCTGATATGGTTGATCATACAATATGGGTGTTATTAGATGATCATGTTGTATAAGTTGTACCTCTTGTGACTGTTCATGGCTAGCAGTTTGTTGTTGCTGCTCCCATATTTGCCATTGCCATTGATTATGTTCTTGTTGCTCTTCTTGCCATGGTCCTTCTGAATGTTCCCATTCTCTCCACTGGTCATATCCCATGCATTGTGATTCCAATACCGATTCACCCGCATGTTGTAACTGTTGCTGCTGGTCTTGCACTAGTGGATAATTAGCATATTGTTCATTCAACAATTGCGGATTGTTACCATTTAACTGCTGTTGTTGCTGCTGTTGCTGCTCTTGTGCATAATCTCCTTGTTCTAGTACGTGTGTTGGCTCTTGCGGTTGGACATAATTAATGTCTTGTAGAAGTTGCGGCGGCTCTTGCGATTCCGCTTGATGTTGGAGTAGTTGTTGTGGCTCTTGAGATCGTGCATTTACGTACATATGATCAAATGTGATATCATGAATACTCTTTCTCTTTTTCCTCCTCTTCTCACTTTGTTGCAAATTATACTCCACCAACTCCTTTTGTTGCAAAAAATACTTCTGTGCATGGCTAGCCACCTGTGTCGGGGTTCTCGTCTTTACAAAACTTCTCGATATCCCTCTCCAATCACCTTTTCCTTTATCTTGAAGTCCTACTAAAAACAACCTGATAAAACAACATCAAAATAATAATAATAATAATAATAAAAGAATGTTTTAACACGTGCATGCATGGCTCATGATAGAAGAATCAAAGACATTCTCAAATATTACATATGTTCTTATTCACTCCACTTGCTCTTAGGATTCTTCTTCTCTCGAACTCTCCTTGCTGCTCCATTCAACTGATCACGTGCTCCATTATTCTCGATCTCTGCCGGACCAACGATTGCACCCATCTCATGCCCTACATTATAGTTATTCTCATTCTGTGCCGGACCAACGTGCACAACCATCTCCTGCCCTACATTATTATTCTCATTCTGATCCGGACCAACGTACAAAACCATCTCCTGTCCTACATTATTATTCACATTCTCATCTAGATGATCAACGTCAGGATAATTAGGCATAGGGATTAGGTCGGACTCTATAGCTTCCACATCTTTAACTAATGCCATGTAATGACTGAACACTCGTTCAGCTAATTTATGCGGTAGTTTACTCGCTATAAACTCACTAATATGCTTCGGACTTTGAATTCTATTTTCAACAAGCAGTAGCTCAAACTGCTTGTCTTCTTCCCTAGTCCAATCTTCAACCACCACCTTCGGTGCCGAGTTTGAATTTGGATCAGGGAATGATGAAGACGATGTAGACCCGTTGACAAATTGCGACATGTTGATCACTCATGCATTGAATGATGCTACGGTTTATGAATAGATAAATGTAATTGATGGTTTAAATTTAGACTATAGTTTAGATAATTATAGAAGAATTTGGAGTTCTTGTCGGTGTAAAATAGCGCGTAGTCCGGTTTGTTCGGGTTTTATTAGTAGTTGGGCCTTAGTGGGCTGATTAGGATATAATTGGGCCGGTATATCTTCATCCCCATGTAGCTGCGCGGCACAAAACCCTAATTCGTTAACTTTCTTTGTTGTGTTCCTATAGTGAAATTGCCGATAAGATTTCGAATATGATCAAGAAGCACGATAAATAATTGTTAGATGTAATTATAATCGTTGATTTGATAAATCTGACGGTTGAAATTAAAATTAATTTTAATTAATTAAGCGGTTGGATTTGAAAAATACGGACGGTTGGAATTAACAGTTATTTTTAGTTTAAATCTCATCCGTTGAATTATAAGTAATCAACGATCGAGATCGTGTCTCACGGTTATATATATATATAGATAGGAAAAGGTTCTAGGAAGACAACTAAAGTTTTGTAAGACGGAGGACAACATCTCAATCGTTGATTTCAATCAATCCAGCGGATGAGATTAAAAATAAAAAAACCTCTAAATCCAACCGCCCCGTGTTTTTCGCAAATCCAACCGCCAACTTTAATAAAAACTAACTTTAATCTCAACCGTCAGATTAATCAAATCAACGGTTGAGATTTCGTTCAATCGTCTCACAAATACTTAATATCCTCCTGAAACTTAACCCTATATATATATATATCCGTCCTCCTTAAACTTTTTCCTCGAGGCATATATGTAAATAAGAAGAGCCTTTTAAGGTTATATCTCAATTGTCCATCTCATTACTAGTTCATAAATTAGGTGGTTGTCACGTGATACCAAATTGATAACTAATGAATGAGATAGACGGTTGAGACGTTGACTTACGAATATAAGTTAGGAGTGTGGATGTACTTGAACGCTCTTCATGTAAATAAATGTAGATACGAAAGTTGACGTCCGCAATTGCTGATTACTAATATTTTAACGAATGTGATTTAATTTTTAAATAAAACAGTCAAACTTAATCATTAGGTTTTAAAAAAATTATTCGCTCAATTTATTAAAAACTAACTTTAATCTTAGCGATCAAATTATAAAGATTAATAATCAAAATTAAGTATTTCCATGTCACACTATCTTCAACCAACTATGTAATATATAGAGTTTCATATTAGTGACTGCTGATAAGATTTGCAACTTATATGATTGTGCGGTATAATTAGTTTACTATACATACAAGTTGTATGTAAGTGGATGAGTGGAACAAGCACTGAGGCATTAGCATATTCCCACTGCTATGATCAAAGTGACAAAATTGAACATTTAAAGACCAAAACCTTGGTATGCCACTTTTGGTGCAACACGATCATCTCTATCACACACTCAGTGACTCTTCTTAAAAACTTGATGAAAAGCAGATGGACTCATCACTAGTTTGAAAACCCGCATGCTGCTGCTAGTTGCACTACAAGCCCACCATGCAACTTGACCTTAATTCTAATATCAACTTCACATGATATTTCTTGTATAAATATCAGCCTCCAATGCATCAATATTACTACAAACACATTCAAATCTAAACAAAGTACCAATCTAAGTATATCAACAATGGCTTTCACTACGCCATTTTTATGTCTTTGCAACATAGCGAGAAATGTTGCAAAAGAGTCGAAATGTGTTGCATAAGCGTTACGCAACATACTACATGTTGCAAAAATATCTGTGCCATAGGTCGTGTTGCATAAGTCGTGCAACATACTTTGAATTGTATGTTGCATTAGTGTTTACCTCTTTTGCAACATTTTTCCCGTTGCATTAGTATACGTTGCGCTTAAAATTTAGATGTTGCAACATGAGTTTTGGGAAGTTATGTAAGTGCATGCAACATAATATATGTCGCGTAAGTTATCTTGTAGAAAATTTTAGCACCTTACGCAACATTGTTTCCGCGACATTATGAGTCTTATGCAACGTTTTCTTGTGCAACATAGCTTAAGCATCAACATCTTGTAACATATATAATTAAAATTACAATACACTTGCGCAACATAACTAAACATAACGTCTCCATATCCAAATGTAAATTAAAGAACACTACAAATGTTACACAAAACTGAAAGATTTTACAGATGCGCATATCCAAATACAAGTTCATGGATCAATTATATTCCAAAAGGACAATATGTTTCACTAAAGTTTTCAGGTGGTCAAGAGTCTAAATCTACTCCGGTCCTCTTCGCAAAAAGACTTCTGAAAGCTGCTTGCATATCTGCCATATACAAAAGAAAAAACATTATGGTGTGGCATCTATGAATATGTCGAACACTAGTGACTGAAAGTTCTAAAGTGCGCAGAGTTTACTTAAACATTTCATAAAACAACTTGCATACATCTTTAATACACAACACACTTAACACAATACTCACACCAGGAAAGCTACACAAATCAAAACGTTCACTAAAAAGATTTCTTAACATACACTTACATAAAATTAATAAAACCCAAAACTTGACTTGAGAACAAGCTGAGAACAAGCTTACCAAAAACTTGACTTGTTAAAATACAACCTCAGAACAACCCACAAAGACTTGACTTGTTAGGAAATAGATTGTAGGAAAGGCTGAAAATAGGCTTAGTGAAATTCGATTTGTTAACAAGCTTACCAAACTGAGAACACAACCCACAAAAAATGAAGGTTGGAGACGTTGATGGAAGGTTGAAGGTTGAACGACCTCCTCACATCTATGAAACAATAATTAAGGTGTATTGAAAGCTTATATGAAGGAGGTGTTGATATGGAAGAGGTGATAATGTGGAGGAAATGTTGGTGGAAGAGGCGTAGGTGAGGAGGTTGTCCCAATATGACCAAGTCTCAATAACTTAATGTGTTTTTAGGGTTTGAAGATCGACGGTTGAGATTCTATCTGCCAAAATTAACTTTCCCTCTTTTTCACTTTTGTTTCCCCCTTCTAATAATGCATGACGTGGCAAAGATTGATTGGTTAAAAAAAGTTCCCTCGGATGATAATCTCAACCATTCATTCAACTTTTAATCCTAACCTTTCAATTAAACATTACAAAATTAATAAAATTTCAAAGATATATAATATTCATATTTTATATCCATATTTAGATTTTGATTATTTTATTATTTTATTATTTTATTTTTACATGACCTTTTATTCATTTATGGTAACAAAATTTTACTTTTCAATTAAAAAATTTCATTACCAAAATTTACTTCCCTAAAAAAATATGAGAATCAATATTAAATGTTAGATATCAGATATGATATAATGTATAAATTAATATAAATTTACAGTTGAATTTAATCACATAAAAATTATATTTCAATCGTTGTTAAGTTGAAATAGGTTAGATTTATAATTTAAGGTCTAAATGATATTAATGTACCTATATCACAAACCCTATACCCTAAACCCTATACCCCAAACCCTATACCCCAAACCCTTTACCCCAAACCCTTTACCCCAAACCCTATACCCTAAACCCTATACCCCAAACTATATACCCCAAACCCTATACTCCAAACCCTATACCCTAAACTCTATACCTCAAACTCTATACCCCTACCTTAGAGTTTAAGGTTTCATAATTTAAGGTATATGATCTTAAATTTCCAAGACAACTAAAATATACATGACCGTATTATAATAAAACCAAAAATTTAGGTAATCATAATACACAAGGATATAACGTTTGAGTAGTCATACATATATGTTGAGGTCATGCACAATAAGATACCTCATGTTGAAATGTCAAAAATAACAAACTTGTATATGTTCACTAATAATTGGACATTCAATAGAGAATGATGTATTCAAATGATCATATCATATTCGTCAGTTCATGAAATCATATCAAACAAGAATTTCAAACTAAAAGCATAAGTTTACTAATATATTCAATCAAAAAGATCATGCCTCAATTAAATAGGATAAATTGTATCAAAAAAAAAATTAAATAGGATAAATTAAAATATACATGTATCATTCAATACATGTGTATAGTTGTTAATTGCATTACATAATAATTTCACGTAAGACTTGATTAATGCATATACACATAAAAAAATTATAATCAAATAATGATTATGTTTTGCTAACTCAAAATCTTAATCAAATAATGATTATGTTTTGCTAACTCAAAATCTTAATCTTAAACTCAAACTCCAAACCCTCTTCATTTTTCCCACTCTTATTCCCACTCTTCACTTTATTTTACCACTCTTCTCATTTTTTAATCATTACATTTTCCCTCCTTATTTTCCCTCCTAATTTTTCTTCCTTAATTTTTCTCCTTATTTTCACTCCCTCTTTTTTATTTCATGAAAATTTCCCCTTCAATAATTTTTTATTCTTGACATTTCACTCCCTCATTTTCACTCCCAATTTCATGAAAATTTCCCCCTTACATACTTTTGCAACATACATAGCATAAGTATGTTGCGTAACCGAACGAGAACAAACAACCCCTCACCAACCATCATAAACCATTTGTACTATTTACTTTCTAACGACGTTGAAAAGTCAACAAGCTTTCCATGTTCCATGTAATGCAACATACATTGTGATGTTGCGTTATAGTATGTTGCATTAGTACATCATTTTAAGTAATGCAACATATGTTTAGATGTTGCGTTAGTGTATGTTGCGAAAGTGATTTAAGACAACGTGTCATCTTATGCAACATTAACTTAAATGTCGCGCGGAACTTATGCAACATACGCCTTTGCAACACCAATTTCTCAATGTTGCAAAAGGTATAAAAGTACGTAGTGTTTGAAAATTGCTGTGGTGGTTTCTCTGATCTTGGCTCTCTTCATGGCTGAAGCTCCACTGATGGAAGCTCAGGCCGTAAGCAGCATCCTTAGTGTTGTCCAAGTGACCCTTAGCGGACTAAGGAACACTATAACCGGCCTCCCCATTGAAAATACAACAAGCCCTATTTTCTCTGGTAATGCAACTTCTTCTGTTGTTACTCCATTTCAAACATCATATAACAAATATATACTTGTATTTACTGATTATCATTCATGCATGCAGGTGCCTTGGCCCAAGTGCGAGTCGGAACTAGACCATTGAGTGTTGGCGTAACTGATTCCACTGGCTCAGTGAACATCACATTAAGTCCAACATTGCTTGGAACAAATGTCAACAATCTAGTCAACAGTCTTGTAAGGAATGGAACTATAAGGATCCTTACCTCTGTTCGTAATGAGACTACTGGTTTACTTACCGCACCACTGCAGCTAATTGGGAACATAACTAGAGGAATCTTAAATATCATCACCTTAGGCCCCAACGGGTTCACTCTGGTCGTCTGATCTCAGATGCATGTTATGCTCAGTTTCAAGGATCATGCTAAATAATGGTCTAATAATAAATAATGTATCTGAGCTTTGTCGATGTAGAGGTTTTATTACAATGCGTTGTACTGAGTAAGTTTGTATGACAAACAGGTAAATGAAATTTCACAATGTGTTTGATAAAATGTGTTCTTCTTGTCTATTTATTAATTGTATCGAATTTACTGATGGGTTAAAATGCGGCGTATCGACAAACCACAGAATCATGTAGCAAGCTGAACAACATTCTCAGGCCATATGGATGCAGAAATTAACCAGTAAGTCTATACATTGTTTTCCACCAGCATTTGAAACACCGAGTCAATGTGGCTTCTGGATTCTATTTTCCCTGCAAATTTGTCAATGTGATAGCCTCTCATTGCAAAATAAGCACAGGTTTGTTATTATACTTATTAAATAAATATAAAAATACGATTGAAGTTGCAAAAAAACATGTTTGAGAATAAATATCTTGGATGCAACCAGTTATGAATTTTTTGTTCAAGGATTTGAAAATAAACAATCAATAGTAATGAAAAGGCGAGTCCAAGGAATAATTATTTGGGTTAATTACGAAAAACCACCCTCATAATAGGGGGTTTTTCACGGCACCACTCTTATAATGTGATATTACAGTAAACCACCTCTTTCTTTACTCCGTTATCATTTAATCACCTCTCCGTTAACAGAGGTGGTGAAGTGATAATGGAAATGATTATAGAGGTGGTCAAGTGAAAATTTATTTATTATACGGGTGGTGTATTATAATAAAAATAAGGGTTTTTTATCCAAAACCACCCTTATAATAGGGTGTTTTTCCAGCAACCACCCTTATAATGCCTATTTACCAAAACACACCCTTATAAATTTTTCCGTTAGAGTTTAACCACCCATCAGCAGTTCCGTTAACTATTCCGTTAGATTTTGATTTTTTATATTTTTTTTCATTTTTTAATAATAAAAAAAAATTAAATTAAAAAATAAATAAATAAATAAATAAAATTAAAAATTTTTTTAGAAAAATCAAGAGAATTGAAAAAAAATTATTTTATCAAATTTTAAAAAGGGTGAGTTAAATGTATTTTTGATTATGAAATTACTTAAAATATAGGATTTTCATTAGAAATTAGTTGAAATTACAAATTAATCTTAGTTTGAATTTTCTATCTCAACCATTCGGTTTTTATAAGAAATATTTTATTTATAGTTTCAAATTTAGATGTATTAACATCATAGGAAAATTTATGTAAGATGACCTCAACATTTGGTGCTTGAATTTACAAAAAATACGTGATGGTTCGAAGTGTTGGTTTTTTACTTTGAATCTCATTCATTTGATTATTATAAATGATCTTAGAAAAAATTTCCTAAAATATTAATACATCTAAATTTGAAACTATAAATAAAATATTTCTTATAAAAACCGAATGGTTGAGATAGAAAATTCAAACTAAGATTAATTTGTAATTTCAACTAATTTCTAATGAAAATATATTTTAAGTAATTGCATAATCAAAAATACATTTAACTCAGCCTTTTTAAATTTTGTTAAAATAATTTTTTTTTTCAATTCTCTTGATTTTTCTAAATATTTTTTTATTTTTATTTTTATTTTTATTTTTATTTTTATTTTATTTTTTTATTTTTTTATTTTTTATTATTAAAAAATATAAAAAATCAAAATCTAACGGAATAGTTAACGGAACTGCTGTTGGGTGGTTAAACCCTAACGGAAAAATTTATAAGGGTACGTTTTGGTAAATAGGCATTATAAGGGTGGTTGATGGAAAAACGCCCTATTATAAGGGTGGTTTTGGATAAAAAACCCTAAAAATAATACCATTATATTCAAAATTTAAAATACTTAACGGAATATTTGACGTAATAGTGTCGAGGTGGTTAAATGATAACGGAATGATAAAAATAGGTGGTTTACTGTAATATCACATTATAAGGGTGGTTCCGTGAAAAATACCCTATTATGAGGGTGGTTTTTCGTAATTATTCTTAATTATTTCCTTACGTTAGAAGAAGGGATTCGGAGTATATTCTAAAAAGATACGTACAATAGAGTTGTAACTGCATAAAGAACGAAATCCCTTTTTATATAGGGTTAATTGCAGTAAACCACCATTATAATATGGTGTTTTGCAGTAAACCACCATTATAATATGGTGTTTTGCAGTAAACCACCATTATAAATTATTTTTGCAAAACGAGTATATTATAACATCGTCGTTAACAGAAAACCACCAATTTTACTGTTCCGTTAAAAATCGTCGTTAAATCGAATTTTTTATTATTAATTTAATCTAATTTTAGGGTTAATTGCAGTAAACAACCATTATAATTTTTTTTGCAAAACGAGTATATTATAACATCGCCGTTAACAGAAAACCACCAATTTTGCAGTAAACCACCATTATAATACGGCTGATCCTTTCACGAGATGAGAAAATAAATGGGTTAATTATGAAAAACCACCCTCATAATAGGCCATATTTCACGCCACCACCCTTATATTGTAATATTACATTCGACCACTCGTATAACATTTGACGTTCCCAAACAACCACCTATCACTGTTCCGTCAAATTTTCCGTTAAATATATTAAATTTTTAATATGATAATAGTATTTTTATTACAATACACCACCTCCATAATAAATATGTGTCCACTTCACCACCTTTTTATCAATTTGGTTTCTATTTAACCACCTCTCCGTTAACTGCCGTTAACTGAGGTGTTTCTTTGGAAACGTTAGTAATTATAAAGGTGGTCGAATATAATATCACAATATAGAGGTGGTGGCGTGAAATATGGCCTATTATGCGGGTGGTCATCTGTAATTAACCCAAAATAAATATAACTAAATTTGCAGTAACAAAAAATAGTCTGATAGTTCGGATAAAGTTTAAGAGAAACAAAGAATTTAGATGAGACAGAATGACTCAATATTAACTATTGGATTAGATTAATTTGCGTTAAAAATTAAAGTTGGTTTTTATATAATGGGCGGTTAAATTTGCAAAAAACCCTAGCGGTTGAGATTGATGGTTATTTTTTTGAATCAAATCTCATCTGTTGGATTATTAGTATTCAACGGTTGAGATCATATCGCACTGTCTCACATTTATTTATCCGTCCTTCTTAAACCTTACTTCTTATAGTCCATTGAAATGTTATTTGGATTGGGTGAAGTGTTCGAATCCCCTCACCACCATTTCTCTTTTTATTACTTTAATCTTTACACAATAGTTTAATTTTTTTGGTCTCTTACTTTTACGCAAATTCTTTAATCTTTACTTGATTTTTAACAGAACAGTAAAATTGGTGGTTTTCTGTTAACGGCGATGTTATAATATACTCGTTTAGCAATTTTTTTTATAATGGTGGTTTACTGCAAAACACCATATTATAATGGTGGTTTACTGTAATTAACCCCAAAATTAGATTAAATTAATAATAAAAAATTCGATTTAACGACGATTTTTAACGGAACAGTAAAATTGGTGGTTTTCTGTTAACGGCGATGTTATAATATACTCGTTTTGCAAAAAAAAATTATAATGGTGGTTTACTGCAAAACACCATAATGGTGGTTTACTGCAATTCATGTGAGTTAGTGAGAGGAGTAACGGCTAGCGTTCAATCTCCCTCTC
Organism: Sedum album; assembly: GCA_006409495.1. NCBI lineage: Eukaryota > Viridiplantae > Streptophyta > Magnoliopsida > Saxifragales > Crassulaceae > Sedum > Sedum album. The sequence goes on along the minus strand of QZGG01000999.1, from coordinate 53,647 downwards.
TTTTCTCCTATCTTGTTTCAACTTCTTCTCTCATTTTCTAGTTCATACCAGTTACACTCTTTAAATATTTGAAAAGTATTCATTGAAAAAATCAAATGTTCCCAATTCGAAAAAGCTGATCATATGTTTGGACGTAAACTCTTTATCCGTCTTGTATTTATCTCTCATCACCTTTTTTTCTCAAAGCTAGGTTTTGTCTATCACCAAGGGTCTAACAGTTTGTTTCAGAAGTTAGTAGACAAAACCCAGCTTCGAGAAAAAAGTAGGAAGTTGAGAGATAAGTACTACAAATATGCTACTATGGATAAGGAGTTTACGTCTAAACATGATCAAGCAGTCCTGAACAAACCGGAATTTTTATGATAGAACATGAATTATGCAGATAAATTTGTTGACATAAGTAATAGGCAGAAGCTTTGGTGCGTCGGTGGTCTTATTATGATAGAGTTTCGATCATGGAGATAGCCTTGGATTCCTGACCATGAACCCTAAAGCGATAAAGACAGGTGCGGGAAGGGCTTCTATGGTTTGAACTGAAATCGAGTCTGATCATGTTCACAAAGCCTAAAAACCCAGTGACAGAAACAGGAAACGTCTGGGCATTGCTTTTGCTTAGGTCATAACTGAACTCGGATAAAAGATTCATCTTTTCTGTGTTGGATTGGGAATCAACAACTTCAGGTCCTTCAAGCCAACCAGAAACTCTACAGTCCTTTGGCGCACTTGATTGGTCGTAAGCCACACTCTGCATAGACAGATAATAGAGCCACTGTTGATAAGAGGATAAATAACAAAATCCCGATGAAATAAATGTCTTGTAGATGGTATTCATGGAATAAGATGACTTGCAGTGTTAAAAAATAACATGTAAAGGTCATTTATATATGACAAAGTTGTAGAACTACTTAATTGAAACGGCGAAACTCAATAGTAAAGTGATCGATTTTCTCATTAACGTTTTACAGAAAATTGATTCCTGTCGATGAAAGAAGCATTCAGCTACATATATGACCCAACTAAAAACTATAGACAAATCGACATACAGATTTAAACACCTCTTTCTGATGGAAAGTACAATATATACTTGTTACAATAATGGTGCACAACAAGCCATTTAAAGTTGCAAAAACAAGATAATACAACTCCATATTATGTTCATTGCAAAATGATATTCGCTTGATCGACAATTAATGCATCTAAAAAATTAAGCGACACCAACTTTCAATCTACTGCCTCTATTTTGCCAGCCAAAATTTCATCAAGGCAGAAAGTTTAAGCCTATAATATAGGTGATTAAGCACTTCAAGTCTAAAACATGATATTATCAAAATTATTCAATAGAACTAATTATCTATAAAAAGTAAACACACTATGCAGGAGTCAAACATTACCTTAGAAGCATGCTCCAAAGTAAAAGCCTCAGGTACAATAGCTGTCTGAGCCTAACTTGCACAAAACCGCTGCTACCTCTAAGAGGAAAACACTGACCCGGCTCTCCGAAACTCAGTGTAAGCATTCTCTCAGCATCGTGATGCTCTTCATTGCGGCCAAGACTAATCATCTTACGCCAACTCCCCTTTTCAATGCCAAATGGTTCCGAATGCTTAATAATCCTACCCCCACCAGATGCCAAAGCATAATCAACCTTATCAAGTCCATCAACCGCATGCTTCTGAATCTCCTTCTCCACCACCTCCCTGGCATAATCCATAACATCATCCAAACTAAATTCTTTACCACCATTTCCCCCACTATTTAACTTTTCATAAAAAGTCTCAAATTCCTCTTTCGACAAAACACTCATCCAACCTCAATCATCCCAACTCGCTCTCCAAAATATCAACTTTCGCATCCAGCTTACGCAACTACTCTCAAAACAAACTCTTCCCCAATTCTTTTCCCATCTCCTCTCTCAACCCGCACACGATTCCCTAGCTTAACAACCTCAACTTGCACTTGCATCATCTTCAAATCCTCTTCCAAACCCTCTCAAACTCCGCAATCCGCCCCTCCAATTCCACTACAGCCCCACTCTCAGCGCCAATCCTAACCTCAACACCATCACCACCAGATCTCACAGCTAATCTATACACCAACTGTACAAACCCTAAAAGCACAACTAATAGCACAAAATTCTTAACAAACACACTAACCGTACTCCGCCAAACTGGCTTCGCCACTCTTTTACTCCTCCGCGGCAACTCCGCGTTACTAACCGAAACCCCATTGAGATCTTTAGATCTATCCAGTGTCAATGACGCTGCTTTACTGTTTCCGACGCGGAGATGGCCGTTTTCATTTTCAAGATTTGATGCTTTGGACTTTGGTTGTTGATGGGTTCTAATTCGAGCAAGTCGATGGCGGAGTGTAGCGGTCGCGCCTGAAATTGGGGTTTGGGCTGACGGATACGGAGGAAGTCGACATTTCATGCGAGTTGGAGATTTCAATTGATGATTGGGGAACACAAAAAGCCCTAATTTTATTAGGGCAAGGAATGAGTAAACAGATGTTTACTTTTCAAAACAAATGGGTGTTTTGTTGAAAAATAAAAAAGATATGGATGTTACTGGAAAAACACCCCTAAAATAAGAGTGTTTTCTCGTAATAAACCCTTTAGTTTATTTCGAATTTCGAATTTGCTTATCAGGTAGGAGTGCAGCTCCCTTATGACCCAGGGGCTGCATCTAGTGGCTGAAAATGCATTCATGCAAAAGTAAATAGTGGCAGAAGATGCCAGATGGTTAAATGTGCATATGTATAAAGTGCATGTATATAAATGCATACATGGCAGCACAATAGCCACATGATTAGAGTGGGTCTCAAATATGTGGGTGGGTCTCAAATTAGATGGGGGTTTCAAATGAACCATCCTCTATCAGGTAGTTTGTTTCATTGACTCGTTATTTAGTTGATCAAATGTCACAACTACATACAGAGATGAGCTCATTTGAGACCCACTTAAAATTTTGAGAATTTCAGATCCCAAATCCCACCCTCCATTTTAATCAATCATATGGTTATTATATCGACACGTGTGCATTTATGCATGTGCATTTTATGAGCATATGCATTTGTGTACGTGGCATCATCTGTCTGCATTGGCTTTTGCACAGATGCATTTACAGCCATTAGATGTAGTCCCTGAGTCGTAAGGGAACTGCACCCACTACATACATTGTAAACAAGTGTAATTAAGGATAAAAGTGTACTTGAATGTTTTTATATTCTGCGTAGTGTTTTTTGATAGTAAATGAGTACAATATGATGATTTAAAAAATTAAATATATTTAGTCTGATTCGATATAATTAAAAGATACGAAATTAAATAAAATAGCTAAACCGAATCATTTGTCTCGGTATATATGAGAACTGAAAAAACCAAAACCTAAATGTGTCAAACGAGTTGCAAGCGTAGTAGCAGAATAAGTGCAGGAAAAAGAAAGCCGCTGTGAAGAGAGACGTGGTAGCAAACTAATCCCGAACTAACCGGAAAATAAAAGAACAAAGATATAAAGCGGCCGGCGTGGATATTCAAGATTCATAGGAAGATCGAGAAGCAAACGATAGCCGCCAATTGATCCAGTTCACTGGAAAGAGAAAGGAGAGGAACATAAAATACGAAAGAAAAAAACTATTCTCAAAAAGAGAGACAAGGACCCTAAAATTCTCTCTCCGAAATAAAAATCTCCCGAGAGAAAACGTCACTGAGAGGAAATCCAAGAGGAGTATTCTGCGTAGTGTTTTTTTTATTGAAAGGCCAAAGGTACAATTCGAGGACTTAAAAGGCTAACTGAAAGTTAGCCTGACTCAGTCTAGTCTAGATATCTAAGAAAGTTAAAATAATGACTAAATCGAGTACTTTGCCTCAATACCCATAAAGAATACGAAACTGACTACAAACTAAAATACATCCGTGATGACTGACATCCGAGAATGCAATGATAATAGAAGATAATGACGTTGAACTTCCAGGAAGATATTCTCGGAGGAAAAACCAGGCACAGACTAGTATGAAATGGTTCAACTGAAACATAATTGAATCGAATGTTCAATTAGCTGAACCAAAGAGGCACTAATTGGGCCCTATGTTGAAGCCCTAAATATAAGCTAACCTCCCAAACATAACTCTCGTCACGTGACCAGCACAACATCAACTAAACACGTTCCAACTCGCTTCAAGTGGAACGGCTGCAAACAGGAGACGAGGAAGTCAAACTGGGGCAATGAAGACACGTGGAACCTAGCTGGAGAACACGTGCTCAACCATGAACAAGCCACGGGAATGGCTTGTCGTTACTGAACCAAAAAACACACGTGTGGAGTTGAGGAAGTCACACGTGGTAAGTGATAAATGACACACATGTGCCAAACGAACTGAGCTCCGCCCAACCGCACCGAGAAGGCTTGACGCAATCGACAGACCGCACCGACCCAGCCGCCAAACAAGCCGGCGAACTCAACGCAGCCGACACGGCCGCACCACCAAACGCGAACCGAGAATCATGGCAGCCGCTGCAGCAAGGCCGCAGCACAACACGATGTATGACCAACCAGCAGAACCCGCGACACCTGACAAAGCAACTGATCAGCCGATCAGTCGCTGCAGCAAGGCCGAAACAACACAACCGGCAGCAACGCCACCGGCGACAGCAGCGCCACAGCTCCAACAGTGCGGAACAGAACCAGGCGCACAGAAACAACGAACATCACAGCAGACCGCTCCACTGGCGACTGCAGCAAAGGACCGAAAGCAACCCTCCAACCAAGGCAGAACCTAGCCGAGCCAAAAATCAACCAGCAAACACCGGGACAAAACACAACCGAAACCCGACACCCAGCCGCCGCTCAACTAAGCCTAAAACAACCCAAAACAGCACCGCCACAAAAAGAGAACGACAGGAAGCACAACCGAACAAATCGGCGCGCATAAGGATTTCCACGGACGACGACGACAGCGGTGAAATATAGGGCTGGAGAACCAGCCGTCGTCGGAAAACCGGGAAAGAAGACCACCGCCACAAGAAGAGGATAGCCCACAAGCACACCCTCGCACAGAGTTCTTCTCACGATGCTCACCAAACTCATAACATTTGCACAACGAATGAAGCAGAGAGAGCTGGCTGAGGAGGGAACAACTGAAGCGGCGAGGAGAGATGGCTGAGGTTTCCTCAAAACTCAGATCAGTAGCAATCCTGCGTAGTGTTTTGATGGGAGAGATGAGTGGAAGATCACTTGGAATTCGAAGGGGTCATTTCATAAAAAACAAAACTTTAATGCCCAAACCGTAAATACTTTCGTGTCTTGTCTTCCTCCCTCGTCCCTCCGAATCCAAAACCCTAATCAAATTTGTAACCAAGCTGAAGCCGATGATTCGCTACTCATTCAAAACCCTCTTTCAAATCCCCAAATCCCAAATCAGTCGAATACCCGTTTGCTTATCTCATAGCCTCTTCAGCACTTCTCCCTCATTTCAACGTTTAATCGATACATACAACCTCCCCTCCGATTCCGCCATCCTTATATCCAACAAGCTCAAAATTACGAACCCAAATGACGCAATTGAGCGTCCAGACAAAGAGAAGCTGATCCAACATTGCTTTTCCGTTTGGGATTCTCAAAGATTACGGGTTTTCAGGTACCCAGATAGCTAAGCTCATTCAAAAGCGTCCCAAGACATTAGGGATTAGGTCAGAGGAGGCTTTAAGAGATCGGTTGGAGTTTCTTGTAGGAAAGGGTTTCAAAAGATTGAAACTTGGAGAGTTTATTGTGACTAATCCTTTGATTTTGGATAGAGGATTGGAACGAGGTTGGTGCCGGCTTGGGAGTTTTTAAAAACTTGTGTTGGGACTGATGATAATGTTATGTTGGCTCTAGCGCGATGGCCTTGGTTACTGACTAGTGATTTGAATAACACTGCACAGCCGAATGTAGTATTGCTGATGGATCATGGAGTGGCGCTGGATGCTATTTCGAAGTTGATTGTGTCGCATCCGAGGACTATACTTCGGAGACCAGAGAGAATGTTGCGTGTTATAATGGATTTGAAGGAGTGTGGTCGTGACCCGGGGTCAAAAATGTTTTTATGTGCGCTTAAAGTTATGGTGAATATAAGTGAAGTGGCTTGGATTGGCAAAATGGAGGCTTTGAGGAGTATTGGATTGACGGATGAAGATGTTAAATTTTTGATTAAAAATTATCCCATTTGTTTAGCTTGTTCCGAGAAAAAGATTAGAGCTACTTTTGATTTCTTACTGAATACCATGAAGTATGATTTGCGGTCGATCGTTCAACGACCCTTGATTCTCATGTATGGATTGGAGGGGCGGATTCGACCTCGGTTGAATGTGCTGAAGGTTTTGAAATCCAAGAATTTGGTTGGTGAAAAGCTGAATCTTAACTATGTGATGACGATAAGTGAAAAGCTCTTTCTTGGAAAATATGTCAATCCAAATCAGAAGTTGGTGCCTGATTTGATGGATGTTTATCACGGTTCCTTCCCTGTTTAGCTATGATATGCTAGAATTCAAACCGTGAAGGCAATTTGTTGGGTTGTTCGACAGCCGATATCGATCATTCTACATCATATGATCAAGAATTTATTCTTTTAACGATTGGCGTCAGAATCAATGCAATTTACAAGACACACTGACACAATTCAAGCTAGCAATATTGAAGCGGAAAAGACTGAACAAAATAGCAGAAGAGCTGATATCAAGAAAATGAAAACCACCCTGAAAGGTGGAGACCAAACTGGAAAGCAGGATATGAAGCTGCAAAACCAGCAGCAGTTTTCTTTTCTTGGAGACAATATTAGTTAGTTCATACATTTAATTTAGTGTTTTAAATGCAGGATACCTAGCTTTCATGGACAGTTTATAGTAAATATGATTCAAATGTGCAGGCTGAACCTGCTCAAGCAGTTTGCGAAAGATTTTAGTCTATTGTTGTCTTTACTAAAATTACCAAAATATAGAATGGTCCTGCCCTGTTCAGGTGGCGCATCGGACAGGGCTGCTGTGGCTGGTTTGCCTGCAGCAATTAGCAGAAAGTATTGTTTGCCAAAATATGTTTCTGAAAGTAAAGATTATTTTTGTTATTTATAAACTATTTTTATAATTCAGCTTTTAGTTAAAAATGGCCCTTTTCTGAATTTTCGATTTTTCAAAATTCCTATAAAATTTAATTTTTTAATTCTTCCTGTGTTTTAAGTTAAGTAGTTTATTGAGTTTCTGTATTTTAGTAAAGTTCTGCATTTTCAATTTTTTAAATTCTATTTTAACTGATTCGATAACAACTGATTATTATACAGCTGGTGTAAGAATATTAGTTTTTTAATATGAAGTTATTGAATAGTCAAATCTCATAAATTATTTTGATATTGCTAACTGAATAACCCTCATGAATCAATATTTTCAAATTATAGAATCCTGCCCATCGTTATATTGGCATCAGTAATTTCAATATATAAAAAAGATTCGAGTGGTTGATCCCAAGATCCATTCAATTGACAAACTACTGGATGGCAAAACGTAGTGGAAATTTGCGTCATAGTTAGAAAAACAACACAGTTATTTGCAGTACACACATATAGTTAAATGTCCTTGAATGTCTTGGTTAGCAAATTCACTTGAATATATGCTGTTAGCTTTGATCACTGCAAAGCTCAAACCACATCAAGTTTTGATTATGCATAGAATATGCAAACTTGTTTACCCTCAAGGCTTTACATTATTTACACAAGACTGCCTCTTTACTAAAAATATAAATTATTATAATTAGTACGCAGAAGGGTTTGCTAGTAGCAGTTCATAATAAAGGGCTAAGGTATTTGGTCAGGCTTTTTGGTCTGGGTTAGATGGCATGGAAAGAGGAATGGAGCTGGCTGGCTTTAGTTTTTTGTGACTCAACGTCATCGTCAAGCTCAACTGTTTCCATACTGAACAAGGTGTTTTCATTTCCATTTGATGTCACATGTTTGATGGCTTCCGGCGGTATCTCTTCGTCTGAGTTATTGCAGCAGCTCCTCTGATCTTCAATGACCTCTTTATGTTTACCCCATAGAACTGAGTATAGTCCAATCACTATCACAACTGAGCCAACAATTCTGCAACAAAAATGATGTTTAAATAATTTGTTAGTTCATATGCTTACATTTGGAATTTCCTCATATATTAAGAATATCAGTTTTTAGAAGTTCAATAATTTATTAATGTTAATGAGCTGATTCCTTTGATTTTCATGTCCCTAATCTGTTTTTTGAATCTAAAAAGTTGGATACCACTTTTAACTGCCTAAAAAAATCTCAGTTTGATTATTCAAATATTACACTTGAGGTATGTTTATCGTTCATTTAAGTTTAAAATCACAAGAAGCTTACGTACCCTCCAAGAAAGATCTTTTCGGCCAGGATGAAGGATCCCATGATAGCTACAACAATCATCATCAAAGGACTAAAAGCGGTCGCGAAAACAGGCCCTCTCATTTTGATCACCAAGCCTTGGACGTAATATGAAATGCTAGATGTGACAATTCCCTATATGGATAAATAAATAGAAATTGTCATACTATGGTTTATAAAGAGGTGAACCAAAAAGTTATAAAAAGGGTTCAATAAATCTTACAGCATAAGCAGCTGCAAGAAGGTTCATGTCCCACCCAATTTGCCAAACAGACATGTCATGCTCCATCACAAAAGTAACAACAATGGCTTGAAGAGTGCCCATAAAGCAAATGAGCGAAGTAAGGGAGAGTTGATGGTTTTTGTAGGTCTTCAATGTATGACTCTGGAGCACAAATAAAGCAGCCCATGCTAGTGTTGCAATGATTAGTAAGATCGAACCCTTGAACCAATCTTTGTCAGTTGTTTCGGTTGCGTCAGTTACGTATGATTTTTTGGGGTGAATGTTGTCGGACCACATCATTTTAACTAAAGGACCTTTGAATAGAGTCATCAGCATTGCTCCCATCACAGAAAGGGCTGTTCCTGCAATCTTTGCTTGGCATCTCACCTTCTTTATGTCTATTTTCTCCATCCTAATGAGATTTTTGCAAGCGTAGGTATTAGTTAATTAATAATTTATATATACTTTAATATACTGTTCACCTGAAAAAGTTAACTACTTTAGATGCCCAGAAATTAGGTTTAGTTTAGAAAATCACACAAATTAAAATGCATTGGCGTCTTACCTGAAAATAACAGCCATGATGAAAGTCATAGCAGGTAACATGTTGCTCATAGCACATGAGAATGTTGGAGAAGTGTACTTCAATCCAGCATAGTAGAAGTTCTGATCGATGACCGGCCCTAGAAGGCCTAGGACAAATATTTGTACAAAAATTGATAAAGTAATTTTCGGTTGTTTTTTCCTGTAAAAATGAAAGTTTCAAATAATATTTAAATGTTCATATGAAGTGGTTACTGACTTAAGCGAAACATTTTGTTGTTTACATACCATTCAAGGCAAAAAGCAAACGGAGCGATAACAGCAGTGGCAATGGTATGTCGATAAACCACTAGAACATAGTGGCTCATACCACGGTTAAGCGAAACCTTAGTGATGATATTCATCCCTGCGTAACCGAATTGAAGGGAGATCATCGCAAAGTAAGGCTTGCTAGTCTCTAAAAATTTACCACATCCGGTTAGCTTCTCCATATATACGTACTATTCTTGAAGTAATGTAGGGTAAGTGAAACACAATAAGTACAGAGGGAGTGATTTTCAAGCACTCTAAGAGATTGATGTGTTCGTTTAAGTCCCTGAGAAATCAGTTCCCATTTATATAGAAGTTGACACATCTCATTAGAGAGTTGATATTTCTCTAACAATAACGAATAATGTGACACTATTGGGTGACTCATGAAGGGCCTACTATTTTGTTCCGATCAAGAAAACATGAAAGTAACTTTTCATAAAATAATTTAAAATAAATTATCAATTATTTCATAGCTAGAAGTATAAATATTATATGAAATAAGTAGAGTTCTATAAAGACGATAAATATTTTGTAAAGGGTGTGGCACCATTATTTTTACAAATTCAGTACCATATTTAATAAAAAATAGACTTATATTTCAAAAGTCGGATTAATCAAGCGGTAGATTAAATCCTTCTATCTAACAAAAATTTACCACCTTACTTTATTCAACCCATATATAAATATTGAAATTGTAGAACTTTTTTTTGGTTTCTCAAACTTATATCGATATATGGGCGTGCATTCTATCAATTGACTATGTGTGGATGAATTTGTGAACTTAATCAATCGATTCATATTAGCATGGTAGGAATAATTTGTATTTTACTGACTAGTTAGAGTGAAGAACATTAGGGTCAAAATTACATGCTTGAACATCCTCTGTTGAGAAAAAAATCTAAGTATTTGGTCAGTTCAGATAATATATATTCTTGAGAACTAATACTGCATGTCAATCAATAAGAATTTAATGGTTTTATAAACAAAGATTGTTGAAATACTAGTTTCATGAAAATTATGTAAGTTCTGAATCTCTCTACCAAATATCCGAATTATGCGGTTTCTTTCATTGCAAACACTAAGTTTTCTTGGTGATTAAAACGGTAAAAATATGGTAGTGAATTAACCAAAAAGAACATGAGTGGTTCACTTGTAATCAAATTATCATCAGTCAGATATAGTGATTAATATAAATAAGGTGTGACCAGGGAACATTGAGATAGCAACCAACTACAACTAGGATAAAAAAACTACAACTAGTGTTAAAAGAATCATAGTCTTTTTTGAATCAGATATACAGACACGTTACATAAGAAATCATTTCCTACAAAATCATGTACTTCTGTATTACAAAATCATAGTATCAAAGTTAGTGCATTTAGCACAACTCTTATGATAATCAGCTTAAGTATCTCTTACGACATGAAGCTGATATATATCATTTGCATCAAATTTGAAAATCTCACATCGATAGGTTGAATGCAGGTGTTAAAAAGATATTCATTTCAATTTTTCCTATGGTATCTTTTTTGCTAACTGTAATCGATATGCAGTGAAGATTTTCATCAAAGTTGTGTATTAATATCCAAAAAATTCACAACTAAACCAATTCCTAAATTTGATTTTACAACCAAATTTTAAATTTATTTTAAAAAGAGGCCAACAGCTTTACGCGCATTTAGTCATTATGGCCGCCAATATGCACCGAAGGCCGGTGTATTAGACATTTTCCTAACATATTGCATTGAATCTCTTAATAAAATTTGAAACTTCAGAAAAGTGGGTCAATTATTGTTCCGGAAGAATATATTATCCTAAGTATTCATTTAGTTAACAAACTACAAACACAATTATCAATTAATGCTAAATGGGGAGCAGATCCTAGGGTAGGGATCATCATTTAAGGGCGGCCCTGATCCTACCCGGCCTTGAGCCCTGCCTGTCCCTCAAGCTGACCCTATTTCGGCTCTGCCCTTAAGTCTTAGGGCAGGGTAAGGGTCGGATAAAAAATTCCGACGAGGCCCTTTGACCCTGCCCTGACTCAACCTTAATATTATCACTAAATTTATCTATAATAATTTTTTATATATAGAAAAATAGTCAAAATTTAATGTATTTAACAAATTTTACGTAATACAAGTTACAAATTTACTAATACATTAAATATATTGATAAATAATTGATTTATTTCAAGATTATACATCCTAATATGAAGGGTCGACCCTACCCGGCCCGGTCGACCCTTTCTTTACCCTGCCGTAGGACGGCCCTAAGGGTCTCCAAAAAGGCGACGACCCGATCCTGCCCGGCCCTAAGGCTTCCATAGGGCGAGCAAAAACCCCGAAAACCCACCCCGCCTGCCCATTGCCGACCCCTAATCCTAGGCACATATACGTACATTGTGTAACTTCTTCCATCCTAGTCTCACTTTTTGTTATTATTATTTTTTTTAAAATCAATGTTGGTTATTTCTGTAGACAGATTTAGCTTATGAAACTTGCCAAATGTCTATTAATTTGTCTTATTCAATCAAAATAGCTGGCCAATGAATCTCAATAAAAGTTAAAGCATAACATTAATTTGGATAATCATCAACTTTTCAAGGTATTATTATCCAAATTGCAAGAGTACGTAGTCGAACCTCGAGACGTATCTGAATATAAAACTTGATGTCTCGTGACGAAATAATAAACGTATGCTTTACTTGTAGTGGTATACAATTGATGCGGAAATTAGTAGGGTTTTGGATTTACATAGTGGGAGCACAAAGTGTTCATGATTAGATGAATATGGAAGTCTAATCATACTCCAATGTTTCTAACAATCATATTCTGAATTGTCACATTCAGCAATTAAAGAAAGACGTGATTCCGCAAACAGAAGACTAATACTGATGGTTTATCTATTTTGAAAGCCATTTCTCATGAAGCAGACTATACCGGAAAAGCATTTTATTTGAATTAAATGCCAACAAATTCTTTCCAAGGCACCAAACTCGAAAAGGCAACCGATCAATTCATTGTCGATGTGTTTGAAAAAGAAACTTTTATTTCGAGAATGCAAAGTCACGTACTTTAAATTTAGACGATAATTTTCCGAAGTGCTTATAGAGCTGAGCAAAAATATTTTACTGTCACAACTCGCGATAGTGATACCTGAAATAAGAACAAGCATTGAACTGTTGTACACTAATATCGACCATGCAGAATGTTTTTGCTACATGTCAGTAATTGATCCAATAAGTCCTATGTAGGAAATATGGGAAGTACTTCGCTCATCGGTCAGTAATTTTTTATTTGATCTAGCACTAACCCTAGCCGTGTCTCCATTTTGCAAACAGGATCATTTATAGACCAATTTTCTATATGCTGCTACATGCTATGTTAATTACTGCCAATAATTAATAGCCTTTCCCGTTAGGGTTTGAACCCTATACGTTAATTTTTTTTGACTTCATACTTTATCCATGACCATGCCTAGCCTTTACATAGCTCTAGCAGACATAGTGCCAATCGAATCAGCAGTCCGACATATTTTCTATGCACTTCCATAAGCCAAGAACTTCCACCACTACTCGTAAATGTAAGTCCTTACCCCAGTACTTTACTCCACTCCAACCGTGCAAGCCTTTTGTCTCCATTGCACACTAGTACTTTTTCTGTTTTTCACAAATCTTGTACAAATTATGTGAGGAACTTTATCATTGAATATAGATTCATGTGTAAGATTATTAGCATTTCTAACTAAAACAATCATGCATGCAGCTTTACATTCATGTGTGTAGAGAGATTCAATAAAGATGGTCAAAGATTCGTGACACCCTAACAACTTTTCCTTCCAACAATTAAAGACCAACTCTCTTTATGAACAATCAGCTGGATGCATTGTTCAGTGAAGTAGTGCTATGATCTTATGGTTTTCCTTTGAATTTTCTAATTATTGCCAGCTGCATGCTTTAGTTTGCAATCTTTTATTAAATAGATTATGCATTTGCTCAAATTGATCCGTGGAGAGTTAATAACGTAGAAAAAGTTCGAAAACAGTCTTGCGTTTTTCAGAAGCCAACCAAAAATTAGTGTTCATCCCCAATTGTCCCATACTTCTTCACTAAGTTGTTCATCAGTAAAGTATTTGATATAATCAAACACTATGGATTCAATTTGTGTTCGGGATTTGTAAAAGTAGTCTCTATCATAAGTATCTTGATTAGTTGATACCAGCTTTAACATAAGCAACAAAACACCATTCAAAAGCCGATTATGAAGCTAAAAAGAGGCATGCATGACCGTGTAAACATAAGGTCTTTTCTTTCTAATATCTCGGCTTCACCCAAGACACAAAAGCTCAAATCAATCAGCTAAAAACGTATAAATGTGATTGCCAACAAGTTTCATACACTATTAGATAAGTGTGCCCCTTGAAAAAGTAGAACAATTTATTGGATATACCAAGTCACACTGAGCTTGTTGTTGCTCTGCCGACCCTTCCAACAATTTAACACTACATCAGAAATACACTTAAATGACAGTTAAAAAATAGTTGCATAAACCCTAAGTTAGTCGCATTAATCCTTATACGATGCAACTGGTGTCGCATAAGGTAAGTCGCATAAGGTAAGTCGCATAATTACTGTCTCAAGCCACTTACGCGACTCGCACAAAACATGTTAGTCGCATATAGTAACCTCTTTTTGTGACATAAAATAGTCTGTCGCATAAGTCATGAGTCAAATTAGAGTGCCATTTTAAGTGACACAGTTAACACGGATCACTTAAAATAAGTAACGTGAATTCAAATGTTGTAGTAGTTGTTATGCATTTTAGTGTCTTAAATGTTAAAATATGATCAACGGTTAAACAATGATGCGCGGTTTTAGGGTGTATTCGTGGAATACTAATCCTAATCACGCAAGCAAACAATATTTATAACCTAGGTGATCTAGGGTCGAACCCAAAGGAAGAGGTGGTAGTTTATCTAGCTAAGAGTTACCTAAATTTACTTAACATAAAAAGTTTAGGGGGATTTGTTTTGCTGGTTGGTTTTTAACAAGAAAATTAAAGGTGTGATTAAGGATTCTACTTCACCCCTAGGACTTAGGTTAATCAAACATTCAATTTCACATGTACAAATTACATTTGGTTAGTTCTCTTAAGGTCACGCATCAAATTCCAAGTTCAACTCTTGTTCCTTCCTTGGAATGTGATTGATGCGCTTAAAGGTATTGGTTCTCAACCTCTCGGTCTATTGAACCTAGTGGAATTCAAGCATCTCAACCTCAACCTCTCGGTCTATTGGGTGACACTAGAACAACACAAACCTCACCTATCGTCAAGAGTAATTATGGCTTTCGCGCACAATTAACTCTCAAAACAACAATGAAATAGTTACTAAACATCCTAAGAATCAATCGTCATCAAATCCTAGAAGTTTCATTCATTTAGACACACTTAGGCATTTCGTCAAACACTTAGCATGCATCTTAGTGAACATGTAACTATAACAATTAAGAAAACAATCAAACTTCATTCAAATGCATGGAAAGAGT
Organism: Sedum album; assembly: GCA_006409495.1. Taxonomy (NCBI): domain Eukaryota; kingdom Viridiplantae; phylum Streptophyta; class Magnoliopsida; order Saxifragales; family Crassulaceae; genus Sedum; species Sedum album. The sequence continues at coordinate 38,626 of QZGG01000999.1, read as the reverse complement.
GTACATAACTCAATGCTAGTCTAGGGGATCCATGTGATCCCCAATCAGAAGTCAACTACTCACACATGGTGTGAAACATACAAGTAACAATCAAAATGTAAACAATAAACATTAAAACAAATAAAAGTAGAGATTAGGAATGTAGTTTAGGTGTTGTTGATCTTCAATCTTCAATCCAGGCTTCTCATTCTCTTCTTGATCTTTGGTCTTTGTTTTTGGATTTGAATGATTTGCCAAAGATGTTGATTTTTGAATGTGAGTTTTGTATTTATAGCTTGAAAAAATATGAGGTTGACTTCGTTGACCAAGTCACTTTTCTGCGTCGTGCAAGTCACTCGAGCGAGTCACTTGGTTAGTGCACTATATGTTGGGGCGAGTCACTTTTGACAGGGCGAGTCAAAAAGTGACTCGCCCGAGCACCTAGCCAAATTTCTGCACTTTTCTGCACTTTTCCGCACTTTTCCACATTCAAATAAGCTTTTACGCGCAATCTTCCAAAGCTATTTCGTGGCTTTACATGATAGGAATAACCTAAAATAACCACAAAAAATATCAAAAAACTCACAAACAACTATAAAACTAACAAAAACTAAATGGGAATTGCATACAAAAATTAGTACATTGATGCACTCATCAAACAACTTAGACAAATTTCATTTTCAAGTTGCAAATACAAATTTTAATGCCAAATTCATCAACTACACATCAAATTGCTCGAAAAATTGTACCACCAGTCACAAGGTTTACAAAAATAAGTCTAAGACATCTCAAGTGAGACTTGCCCCATCTTGCACATGAACCTTCCACTAAAGGATGATCCCAATGAGGTACAAAGTGACGATGAATGCATTTGGCAGCGTTGGATTCACTCAAAGAAGTAACATGTAGTTCAGAAGCCTCCCCATTCGTTTAGAGATCTGAACATGGAAAAACTCAGCTTATAAAGTCATAAAAAGGTAATCAAAGGCATATCAATCAACTTTGATAAAAAGAAACACAAAGAACTACCGGTAGTTACATTGAACACCACCAAGGCTGCACCTTTGAAGAATTTAAAGAGAGTTTCACTGAAGAGCGTAAGCGGTGAAATCCTTAGAGCGAGAGTGAAATTAGTATGTAGGGATGCTAAATGATTTCTCTTTCATTTGTAAAGTAAACTGAAAATTTCTGATTTTGCCTAAAAATTTCTTATGTCAAATGAAATTTTCAGATGCCGCCTGAAATTTTCAAATCTTGCCTGAAATTTTTCAGGTCTTATGTGACTAACTCACTCACTGTTAGTCTCAAACAATAAGCAGTTTTTTATAATATATTGCACATGTTGTAATCTCCATGTTATATAAGAACATTTACAAATACGTAGAGAACGTGATTGCTGGAGCGTATTTATACGATCCATCATTGTCCTATTTCCGTTATTCTTATATGTTTTATTTGCGAAGTATTACCTTGTTGTAGTGTTTTGCATTTCAGGCGTATTTGGAGTGCAATGGAGATTTTACAAGCTTATCGAATAATTCTAGACGGATTCGGAACACGAAGACGAAGGAAAGAAGCAAATGCAGACTGGATGACGTCAGCATGACATCAGCCGCGGACGTTACTACAATTATGTCCGCGGACGCTACATAATTTCAGTAAAGGCTTTAGGGTCCACGAACGTAATTTCTTCAGGGTCTGCGTGACGTTCGGCCCGGCCCAATTTTGACAATCAGCAGCTTTTTGATTAGGGTTTCGATCCTAATTGAAGGGAGCTTTTTTGGACGGCGAAATTCGAGAGCACGGAGTAGAGATTAGCGATCAAGCTTCAACCTTAGTCTTCACAATTGATAACTCTTCGAACTCAATTTTAGTATTTTGCTTTGTTATAGTGTTTTCAATGAGTAGCTAAATTTCCCTGCGGTTTGGGGAATTGAGTTGCAACATTGCATGAGACTGTTTAATAGCAAGTTTTAATCTATCGAATTCTGTTCTTTGTTATAATTGCATGTATTGTTATTTGTCTAACTCAGCCTAGCGGTAAACTTAGGTTTATAGCAATTGCATGATATCTAATTGGATTGACATAGTAGTAAAGCCTAGCGGTGGAGCTATTGTGGTAGTTTGATTAGGTTATTGTTATGTCTTCTTGAGACTCTAGCGGGTAATAGAAAATAGAACTAGAATTAGGTAACTACCCTAGCGGGACTATCTGATTAGAACAACTATAATTCATTAGGTTGAAACGTGTCTGGTCTGTGATTACTAGTTGCAACGAGATTCTCTGAACTGTGTTTTCTCATTTATTAGTCAAACCTTTAGTTTTAGTTAACACACAATTTGTCAACAAACCCCCTGATAGGAGTAGGATTAGTAGTAGATTAAATCCGACACTAGATTACTTTCCCTCGGGTTCGACCCTGCTTATTGCTACTAGTTTTGAGTAGGAGTATAAATTTAGATTTGTAGTGCACAACGACGCGCTGTCAGTGATCAATGCTGAAATTCTTACAACTCACATTAACTTATATAATTAACATAAAAGTCTAGAATAAATTGTTTAGAAAAACTTAAGTTCATCAATTATTTTTTTCTTTAACTTTTTTAAAGTGCAAACAAGTAATCTTCATTCATGTAACTTGAATAATCAAATGATTCAATTTCCAATAAGGGTTTATCTTAAAATTGTTCATCTTCTTCACATTGTTCTTTGAATGAATTCTCTTCTTTATATGGTTCTTCATATGATTCTTCATCTTCATTTGTTCTCCCTTGCCTTAAGTATTCACGCATTTCGTACATTGAAGGACATGTAGAAACTTCGTCATGGTACGTCCAAGCATAGAATAATTTTGTATCATACCATATTCATTCAAGTGCATGAATAACTAGTTCAAAATGGTATTTCACACTTATATTTACATGAATTTCAAAAAACAAACAAGAATTTGTACAATATACACACATGTATATAACCGTAAAGACTATAAATCATACGAACTAATTCGTACAAATTTATAAGTTTCCAAAACACATGTAAACCATAAAGACTATATAAATATATAAACGAAAAATCGTTGACAAACAATAACTAATTATGCAACTTTTGACTTTTGACTTTTGTATCATACCTTTTGACTTTATATCATACGTGATATTTCAGGCGAAATACATGTCAAAGTCGTCAAGGATGCAAAAAGAAACGAGAAAGAGTGAAGACATAGCGAAATGGGGTTCCATGGGAGTTTGTTCAAAGGTTTCATACTCATTTTATAATTAACGATTGTGCGACTAACTGACGTTTAGTTTTTAGGGCAGTATTCTCAAGTTTACTAGTCCTAATCACAAGTCAAACAATATTTAGAGTTCTAGGGATGACCTAGAGTCGAACCCTCGAGAAACTATTAACTAAGTTAACTAGGATGCATTACTTGGGTAATCTAAAAGGTTTTGGGAGATTTGGTTATAAGGTTTGTTGGTTCTAAACAAAGTAAGCTAAATAGATGAGATAACAATCAATAAAAAGGGATTTAGGGATTCATTCCCCCTAGGCTAGGTCAAATTCAATGCAAACAATATTAAGGTTTCTTGTAAATGAGCATAGTCAATTTTCCTAGGTTGTCATTCATCCCTTAGCCAATTTCAACTATCGTTCCATCATTGGAAAGGGGTGTGAAAGTGAGTGACACTGTGTATCTCCTATGTTCCATAATCTCAACCTCTCGGTCTTTTGATCGGTTACATAGGAGTTTTTCAAATAAAACCTATCTGCACAACCATTCATCACTTTCATGTATGCATGATCACATAAAATTCATGAAATAGATAGTGGACATCAAAATATCAATTATAGGCATTTTGTCAAACACGTAAAACGCATCATAATATGAGTATATCCATTTCATGAGAAAATCAACTAAACTTCATTCAATAAGTAAAAGTGATTGCTTACATGATCAAACCTAACCTAAGGGATCATGAGATCCCCGAATCTAGCACTACTCACTCATAACTAGTGTAGAAATGTTCCAAGCATCAAATAAGTACATCAAAATGGAAAAAAGAGTAGAAAAGTGATGGGGAAGCTTCTCTGTTAGCTTTGATGATAATCTTCAAGCTTGGATCCTTGATTTCTTCAATTCTTCTTCCTAGGGTTCTTCTCAAAATCAAGACTTCTTTCTTCAAATCATCTTTTTCTATTTATAGTCCCAATTTTCTCTGTATTTGACCGTTGACCGAGTCACTTGTAGGTGCAGTCCATAGTCGACCGAGTCAGTGGTGACTCGGTCGAGTCACTTCCGCGTCCATTTGACTCGGGCGAATCACATAGTGACTCGGTCAGCCCTCTTTTGACTCGATCGAGTCATTTTTCCCTGAAAATCCAAAAATATCTCCAAGGTGTCTTGTGTCGCCATAGATTTGATTTTATCCTGCAAAAGACAGGAAAAGCATCAAAAAGACTCTCAATGAAATAAAAAACGAACAAAATATCAAGGGAGGATACAAATAAATATTGAATATTTATTCGTTTGTCACTAACATATATCACACATAATTTTGGTGAGCAACTACAATTTTGTCTGAAATAAATCACACATAATTAAATTATTGATATGTCAACGGTGCGACAGAGAGTACGTGGCAATTAAAAATATTTACTAAAGTGACATACTATGCACTGTCGCTTCACTATTTATCGCGATAGAGACTTACCATGACTAACATAGGCTTGTCGCTTATCTTTAGTCGCAAAAGGTTTGCTAAGCGACCGACTAAATATGTTCATTATATATGTGACTATTTTTTATGCGACTTCATCAATATGAGTCCTTTAAGTATATTTCTGGCGTAGTGTAACTAAATTGAACTGTACCCATGAATTGCAATTTAGTTGAGATACATAGCTAATATGAATATAAGTGTTGGCATGCTTCCTATCTATAATTATTTCATTTTGTTCTTGCTTTTGTTGAATTTCTGCAAAATTGATATTTTGAATAATTGCTATCATGACTAACATTTCCAATGATTAATTCTGTTCGATCAAATTGGTCTGATCATCATTTAGATGATCCATTGCATGTTAACAGTATGAGCATGTAACAATGTCCTTGGTCAATAAACTATTAGTTGAAACTACCAACTTTGTTACTCGGAAGAAAGGTGAAATAAGTATGACTAAGGATCATGGAATCTGTTAAATCTTTAAGGCAGAGGAAGTATTTCAAGATTATGAAGTTGGCGCCTTGGTGGTGTTAGTATACTTTTTAATGCCACAAAATGCATTGATAAAAGAACAACTAAGCTAGTTATGGGTGACGACGTAGCCAAATTCATGACCAGACACAAATCGAGAAATTTGTGCCGGCGTCAAATGATGTTAGTTATGAACATTCTCACAAAATTAAAATAAAAAATTCAATCCAACTATGTTAGTTATGAACTTTTGTTAGATTATGTATTATTCATAATGATGATTCTTGCCTGTTTCATTAGTTTTTGAACCATATGATTTTCCGTTGAGTAATACAAAAAATAATAAAAATTATGCGATTATGGCAATTGAAGGGACTAATATATGGTAATAGTTTGGAATAGTATTTAATGTGCAAAATTGTGAAATTAATCTTTAAGTAATTAAAGATGAAGACTATGACCCTGCCACCACCCCTTCTGTCTTATCAATATGAGTTATGCCGCCATCAGGGGTGGTAGCCTGATGGTGGGGAGTCTGACAAAGAATCCTCAAGTCCAGGGTTCAACTCCTGGCCTCACCAATTATTCTCCATTTATTGGAGTTTGTTATTCCTCTCGACATGGGTGTGGAGGCTCTTAATTTCTTCCCGTGTTGGGCGTGGAAGCTGTCTATGTATGAAGTTGCAATAGTTGCAATGGAGTCTTAATGGAGGGATCCTTTGTAGAAGGTTGTGCTTAGATTGAAGATAATGTACTTGATGTATTAGCTAGATGTGCTAACAAATATTCTTGTACTACATGTACCACCTATCAAAAAAAAAATATAAGTTATGCCTTTAGAATCACTTTTCATGAACATAGTTAAAAGTAATTTTTCCAAAGTTTATTTCTAATTACAACGGGTAAAATTATTCAGATAATTCATACATACGAATCACTTATTTTATCGAAATGAAGCTTTAAACCCAAGGAACACATTTCGAACAATCACTGACAAATATTTAATCATTTAAGAGATACGTCTGACGCTCACATGATCAACTCCAAATATAATGACTCAAACTAGCCACTACTCCAATGGTGAGGCCTTCTCTCATGGGTGAAAGGAAGGAAAAACCCTTCTACAAGGATTTTTCAGGATGACTCGAACCAAACATTCTTGATTGTCTAACTAAGAACATGACTAGTAATTAACACACCACCCTTTTTCTTGCAAAAAAATTAATTTGATTACCAAAAAATTAAAGGTGGAAAAATAATTTTATTTCCCTAGTTATGATAAAATTACATCATTTTCATTCAAATCTCACAAAATAAATGAAATAGAAAAACAGGGTTTAGGCTCGGAGTGTTTAGGGTTTTCAATTTAACCATTTCAGTGAAGCCGAGTAGAGGATGACGTTCAGTCTCCGGACAGTGAAGGCGTCCACCAGAGCACAGTTGTTCAATTGCTTCAATTCCGATTGCAGACGCATGCCTCCGATAACCAATTCCCACAACGCTAGAGTCATTAATCCCAAGGTATATTAACTACTCATTCTAATTTGATGCATTTGGATGATTGATTAGGGGATTCATAGTATCCACATGTTTCTGTTATTGCTTTAATTTGCCTTGAAATTGAAATGTTTATCTTCAAGGTCACGAAAGAGCACGGAAATATTGTGGATTACGAGAAGAGCTGGCTTTGCGGGAGGTATGCTTCTCAAGGACACGTAAGACTCCAATGTGGTAATAATTTTTTAGCTTTTCACCTGTGAAATGCCGAGGATGCATATCTCCATGCTGAAATTTGTTCTTTTTTGGTTTTTATTTTGATTGATTATAAGCATTTTTAAAATTGATTGAACTGATGCAGATAATGTAAGGAATAGATGGAAAGATGTTGTTCGCTACTCTACACTTGAAGCTGGAGAAAATGAGAAGGCGAATGGAAAGAGCACACTGGCAGCAGACTTGGCATTTTTGGTTGAAGAGACATCTGAGGCTGCTGATAAGATTGAGAAGCCAAAGACTAGAGCTGAGCTGAAACGGACATTTGAGCTTCAGATAAAAAAGAGAGTCAAGGAACAGTTTGGTAACGGTAAGTATCATGATCTTGTGGGAAAAGTGGTGGCGAATCCTGACACTCTTCGTGATGCTTACAATTGCGTTAGACTTAGTTCGAATGTTGAACCGGTGATAGATGCTAGATATGTCGTTCGAGTGCGTCGCTCGAGAACTTAGTGAAGGGAGTTTTGATGTGAAGGCTAATACATATTCGATTTCAACCAAGGGTGCAAAGAAAGAGGTGCTTGTTCTTCCTAATCTAAAGTTGAAGGTTGTTCAAGAAGCCATTAGAATAGCTTTGGAAGTTGTTTACAGGCCTCATTTTTCTAAGATATCACACGGGTGTCGGAGTGGTAGAGGACGTTCTAGTGCACTGAGGTATATACGCAAGGAAATTAAAGATCCTGACTGGTGGTTTACGCTGTTAATAAGTAAGGAGGCTGATGGTCCTGTTCTGACCAAACTCATATCAATAATGGAAGAAAGAGTTAATGATAAGAGCTTATATGCTCTCATTAGATGCTTTGCTGATGCTGAGGTACTGAATTTACAGTTTGGGGGTTTCCCAAAAGGCCAAGGTCTGCCACAAGAGGGAGTTCTTTCACCTATACTTATAAATATTTATCTGGATCTCCTGGACCGTGAACTGTATCGCCTATGTATGAAGTATGAGGCTCTTGATCCAAATTCATATGGTGATCAAAGTGAAGGGAAGTCTAATTTGCGAAGATGGCTCAGGAGAAGTCTGGACAAAATTGTTGACATGAATCAGAAAATATGTGTTACAAGACTGCACTCTTGCCGTTACATGGATGAGATCTTTATTTCTGTATCAGGGTCCAAAGAAATTGCTGAGAATATAAAATCTGACATTGAAGAGTTTTTGCACGAATCTCTGCTTTTGGACGTTGAAAAGAAATCAAATGTCTTGCCTTGTGATGGAACAAGCAGCATTCAATTTCTTGGCGTATGATAAGAAGAAATGTGAATGAAAGTCCTGCCGTGAGAGCCGTCCACAAGTTGAAGGACAAGGTAGAAATGTTTGCTTCACAAAAACAGGAGGCTTGGGATGCCGGAACAGTCAGGATTGGAAAGAAGTGGTTGGGTCATGGCTTGAAGATGGTCAAAGAGTCCGAAATCAAGCATTTAGCTGATTCCAGCTCCACTGTGGTACAAATTTCACGATATCGGAAATCTGGGATGAAAACTGACCATTGGTATAAAGAATTGCTTAAGATATGGATGCAAGACGTGAATGCCAAAGCAGCTGACAATGAAGACTGGATCTTATCAAAGTATATCGCTGAACCTGTTGTGCCACAAGAATTATATGATTCCTTTTATGAATTCCAAAAGCAAGCACAGAAGTATGTAATGATGGAGACGGCTAAGATTGTCGACCTCATCCCTAACAATCACTTGTCCTCTGAGTCGACCATAACAACAGAATGTAGTGTTCCTCTCACTAACATTACCAAACGCCTTCTTCGGTATGGTTTGACTACTGTTCAGGGATATCCTCGCACTTCTCGTCTGCTGGTCTTACTCGACAGTGATCAGATTATAGATTGGTTCGCCGGTATTACTCAACGATGGTGTATGTTGTACAATGAATTTAGCAACTTTCAAGAAATAAAAAACATCATTTCTTATCAAGTGCGGAAATCTTGCATCCGGACATTAGCAGGTAAGTACAGAATCCATGAAGATGAGATAGAAAAGCAATTTGACTCGGAGCTTGTTCGAATTCCATCTACAATAGGAGCTCAAGAAGATGAAGATCACAAGAGACCAGAATCTGTAGTATGTGATAATGATGAAGCATTGTTCTATGGAATTTCAAATAGTGGGCTCTGCTTGCTGTCTTTAACCAGAATAGTTAGCGAGGCACGACCTTGCAATTGCTTTGTAATGGGGTGCCCATCTGCAGCTCCAAGAGTATACACTCTACATGTGATGGAGAGACAAAAATTCCCTGGTTGGCTGACAGGGTTTCCTGGCTGTATTCATCCCAGCTTAAATAAAAGGCGAATGGGGCTATGTAATAAGCACTTAAAGGACTTGTTTTTAGGTTACATTTCTTTGCAGTCAGTTGACTTTGGAGCATGGAGAACTTAGTTAGAACAACAGTAACAGTGAAAAATTAAACAAAATTTGTGGTTTGGCTTGGCTACTGCTATGCTGGTGACGAAGAGAGGCATTTGCCGGTTGGTGGTTGCCTGTCCTCAAGACCTCAACCCAATCAGGTAATTGTTTCAGATATAATATTCAGTTACGAATTTGCTCATTTGGTGTTGTTTTATCTGAATTAAGTGAAGTGATAAACAACTGCATAGTGCATACATCAGATAATGAGATGTATCGTTTCATGATAGTAGTAGAAATAACTATATCAACAATATGCGTAAACACCACTCAGATACAGAATGTATCTTTCAAAATAATTATGTATGCTGAATCATTTACCTTGACATAGATTCTTCCCATGTGATAGCAAACATGTCCTAGGATGATAGCATTCAATATTCTCCAGATCGTCATGCGTTAACTTTTTTGCTCCCTAGACGTGTCAGTCATCAGTAGGGCCATCCGGCCAACTGACCATTGCAGTGAATAGAGATATAGTTTTGTGTCAAACGTGATCCAATATATGAAGTGAGACATCATATCTCTTAAATCATTTCTGCTTCTATAATTTTATGATTTCATCTCTACCTCAATTGATTCCACGACTTGTGGAATACTTTCTCTCTTTTAAATTTCAAAATTTTGTTGAAGATTTACCATTTCACATGTCTATATGTAAGTCAATCAATGTTTTTGTCTAGGTTGCTTGGGTATTGCTGCCAGATACATTCTGAGCTCACCCATTCAAAAAGCTTTTGCAAAATGTGCTTGGAAAGAAAAAATCCAGGTCTGATGCTCCTTACAGATTAATTATGTTAGGATGAACTTATCAAGAGCGTTAAGGCAGTAGATTTGGTTGAAATTTGGATGTTGATGCGTTAGCTTTGTCGCCGGGGACAGAATTGAATTTGAAGCTTCAAATTATACGAGGTGATTTTCTCCTCAAATGCAGTTCTGGTGGTTGTCCTTCGTCAGGCTACTCACTTGAGGGGACTTCTGGTGGTTGCCCACGAAGCTGGTTGGGTAATTGTGTTGAGGCTTTAAAGCAGCTCAATAGCTGAGCTGGTTGGGATTTGTATGATGTGTTGAGGCTTTAAAGCAGCTCAATCACCAGGTTATTTAGTCTGCAGTTTCTTATAGTTATTTTTTTTGATAAAAGAGTCTAAAGATTCGGAAGGTACATAAAAGAGGACTTAATTCCAATCGACCAGCGAATGGAGACCTCGAACACAAAATAAAAGTAATCTAAGCTTAGAGTGAACGAGGTACTTTGCTTCAGTACCAAAAAAATAAGCGAACAAATAAACTAAAAGTAAAGTACGTCCGTGATCACCTACTTCCGAGAATGCAATGATAGTAAAATAATGACAACTGTGGACATCCAAAGAGATATTCCCGGATAAGAACCGATCAAAGACTAATTGTAGGTGGTTCAAACCGAACTGAATGAGTCAATTAGAAACGAAGCTGAACCAACCAAACTGACCAGAAGTGTGAATCAACCGAGCTGATGTGGCACGTTTTGGTGAGAAGGGACCATATCAATACTGCCAAATAAGTTGATAAACATCAACCGCTCTTCGAGAAACCCCATCAACAATTTGAACACGCGGCAGCAAGTTGGACATGCTGCATCAGCAATCTGAACACGGGACAGTAACCAGAAGAAAACACGTGTCAAGAAATGATCAAAACAAAAAAACCCAAACCCGTCATCTGACAAACACGGAGCTGAACAAAAGAAGACGACGGCGACAGATCACTACAAACTCCAAACACGACGTCGACACCGAGAATGGCAGAAGCCAGCCCAGGCCAACCGAGCAGAAAGTCAAACAGAACACAAAAAACAGCACAAAACACAGCAGCAGGCTGCCGCTAACTCCAAACCCAACCGAGCAACAACGCGCGAACAAAAACTCACCCCCAGTCGCCACTCAGCGGATGTGAAGCCCACACCAACCAACAAAAAACACCCTCGGCGGTCTAATCCAAAAAAACCAGTTGTCACAGAGGGTTGACAAAACCCCCAGCCACACAAGGTAGACACCGAGGAGGTGGAAAGCACAGTACAGCAGCACAAACTCCATCAGCACAGCACAGCACAGCGAACAGCAGAGAAGCCTAACCGGACGAGCGAAGAGGGGAGACAACCAACAGCAAACCACTGAAACGCCGAGCGGAGACGCCACTCAGCCACAAAAACCGACCGACACCCAGCAGACCGAAACCCAGCTGAATCCGGTAAAACACCACATACAACTCCCAGGAACAAAACGGAGGATCAAAAAAAACACTACAAACGACAACACATCAGGTAAGAGGGTGGCGGTGAAAGAATAACCCCTGGTGAACCAGCCACCCGCCGGACCTGTGTGCACAACCAGCCGACCAGCTCCACCCTCAGCCACCGCCGCAATAACAGCATCTCACAACCGTCCCACAAAACAATTGCGTTATGCGTTAAGTGCGTGTATGCGTGGCAATAAAATATTGTTTTATATTTATACTAATTACCAGAAACCTATTATAATCTAAGTTTACGAAAAATCATCATTTTAATAACTAATTATCATAATACTACTAACTGCACCTTTCATGCTAGATCAAAGGCTCATATGATAATTTAACTTGTTGATAAGTGTCTACTAGCTACGTGATGCTTCGATTTAATATTGATGGATGTCAATAAAGAAAATAATGTTAGAAAATGCAAAAGAAAACTCATGTTTCAGAGTTTGTTGTCAATGTTTAATGATTATCGATTGCCAGTTCAGTTATAAATAATTTTTCTCGTTTTATCCCTATTTAATATGATTTATTATATCACTACTTTTAAACTCTAATTGTTGTATTGTATTAATCTTAAAGATCAACTCTGAGCTGAAATATAACAGCTTCTCATCACTCCCGCAACTGCAAATATGTTTCTATAAGATTTGGTGTCTAGTATGGATCATAAATTAATGAAGGTATATTGTTTTAATAATTAATGGTAGCCACAATCGTAGCCTCAACCTCATTCAGATGGTGATTTCTGATAATGAGGATACTTTAAAAAAGACATTTCGTAGTTATTTGTTAAAATGATGGTTTTTTGCAAAATAAGACATTATAATGGTGGTTATCTAAAATTGTCCGAATTAAAGTTATATATCCACGCGTCGTGTGGCGCGTATTTTACAATTTCTAACGGAGTTGTGAAAATGATGGTTTTTTGATAACGGGGCTATTATAATATACTCATTTCGTAATTAGTTGTTAAAATATTGATTTTCTGCAAAACAGAACATTATAAGAGTAGTTTTCTGCAAATACCCTTAAAATATATGAAGTTTATATATGCTTGCTAAATCAGATGAAGTCAATATTTCTTAACGTTGATGCTTTGAAGACCTGTTAGAAAACTGAGCAGAATAGCACTTGACAGACTCAAGAGGGATCTTGAATCTATTTTATGTTATCAGATTTTAAGGTAAATGTTGATTGATTCTTCGATGTTATTGTGCTTTAATTAAAACTAGTACTTTTAATGCACGTATATTTACGTGTATATAAGTTGATAGTCTATTGCAAATTAATCAATATATTATACTCAGATAAGATGCAAGTAATTATTATGGTTAGTGGAATTCATTTTAGAATGTAAAAGTGGCTTCAAAAAGTAACCGGTAATAATTATGTTTGGATTTTATTAATAGTAAAATAAATTTGAAAAACTTATATGATTGTTGGGATGTTTATAAATATCTATCGTTAGATCAAAAAAGTCAACAATTAAAATGTTTTCACGTCACAAAATAATAATTCTGTCATTAAAATTGATAATATCCTTTCGTGTCCCAAAATTTGATTTATCTCTAGAAATAAATAAAATGAATATTGGTTCGGAAAAAGTTTCAAGGAGGATCAACAAATTCACGAGAGATAGAAGGACATCATCTCAACCGTTGATTTCTATCAAGACAACGGTTAATATTGATAACCGTCACTCACCAGCCGCCCCGTGTATTTTGCTAATTCAATATAAATTTATTTAATAATCAATTTAATCTCAACTGTTAAATTAATCTATACCAACGTTTAAGATTAAGTCTCTAATTTGACAAAAAATTAATCGTTTAAGATTAAATCTCTAATCTCACAAAAATTTAATGTCCTTATTGAAATCAACCCTATTGCTTCGTGCTGCAAATATTATTTTCTTTTGTTTCTTGGATTACAAAGCCATAGAGTTATCAAAACGTGATAAATTTAAATATTATATTGATTGTTGCCTATCCATTCTTGCAAAAATATGAAATGGAAGAAATCTGAGGATATTAAATTTATTTATGATTAAAATTCAAAAAAATTATGCTAATGCAATTTGTTATCATATATTGGAAAATGATCGAATGTTCTAACTAACACTTTATAATCGATTATTACTACGTTGTTTTGATAAATGATTTAAACAGCACGACGATGTAATTCAATTGCCACATCAGCTGCAGCCTCGACAATGTCCAAAAAGCATATCATAGGCTTAATTTCAGACTTGACCCTGGACTTGTACGATTGAAAATCTTTTGGGTCTAATTTACTAATGCTTTGTGATGCATAATGTTTTACTTGATGAAAATCATTAGCCTCCCATAAATATTTTGCCAACGATATATCGTCGTTAATGTTGATAAATATATTTCTGCTCTTTTTAAAAATAAATCTAAATATTCGAGGACATGAATTAAATCTTTTATCAATATCCTTGAAAATTTGGACTGCTTTTTGTTTTGTCAAGTCTATCGCTATATCACCAATAATCGTAATATTTTTTCCGACATGTCGACGATCCGTGTACAAAGCTCGTCTACAATCTTGTCGACACAAAGTTCTTTCACAAATATCCTCAATAACCTGATTAGGTTCGGCATTTGGTTGAAATCTTGCAGCATAATTAGAGATCATAAGAGTGTAAGTTGTCAACATGAAGAGTGTTGTTGCTTTGCAGCAACATGTCATATAATGAGAAACCATGACACTTTTATTAGGATACTTTCAATTGTATAAAGAGATCCTTAATTTATACCAAGATTTGTATAATTTGTCAACATTATCATGACATTTAAAAAACATTTAACTTGCTTAAAATTATTGGAAAAATGAATGTAAGATATTATATTGTTCTCAATCAAAATGTGCTTATCACAAACCTATCATGTTTTATAATTCAATATGTAATTACTAGTGCATTAAATATTTTACTTATTTTTTTAAGAAAATGTAATGGTTGGTTCTTGTAAATATCTTTTAATTCTATGCTTGTGGCATACTTTAATTAATTAGCAATGTGAATAACTTATTGGCCAAAAGACTTGAAGAATACAAGAGAAGTGAGTGTTAAAATACTTTATACAATCTATTTTTTTGTTGCCTTTGAAATACCGAAGATATTGCATTATTATTTGCTTTGAGCATCAAAATAACATCGTTTTAATGTTTTTACTATCCTTTCAATTTGTCTTATTTTTAAAACTGTCGATTTTGCAATGGACAAATCTAAGATTGATTTATGAGTCACATAACATATCTAAATAATCCAACTCATATTGAGCATAGTGATATGGAGAGGGAAGACACATAGACTTATGTTTATATAGAATCATCTTTTTTGGTAGATTCGTGAATCCTACTTTATATTCGTTGATTGATTGCATTTCATCAATGGATCAATGACTGAGGTTGCACCACATCATTGCACGTGCGTGTAAAACATGTGCAACTCACATGTCTCATTAATGTATTGACACATTCTCGAACATTAATAAAATACAATCAATGGATGCAAATTGGGTTAACGAGTCCCTCAAAAAAGATGGATCCATATGAGTAAACTTCGACATATAGATAATCTAGATCAAAATTTAAACTCAATCTGGTTAGTTTGAAATTGACAAACTCATAGAAGTCATACTTGAATTCATTTAAAAGTGATGTAGTAGTATAGAAACTACAGATAAACTTATTTATATTTATTTTTAATGTATTGAATAGAAGAATCATTTCAATCCTCCATCTTACTCCATTATATTTATTTATTTTTAATGCTACGAATAAATACATTACAATCAACCAAAACTATGTCGTCGTTGTAAAGGAGGCGTTGCATTAACAATGTCAATAGCACGAGACTTGCTTTTACGTTGTTCTCGCATGTTTTTACGTTGTTCCCGCCTCACATTTTTATAAGAGATTGCCACGTCACTTGCAGCCTTAACAATGTCTAAACAGCAACTAAAAGTATCAATATGATACTCTACATCACTCTCTAACTTGCGACTCCTTCCTTGATGTAACTCACTTATGCGTTCTGATGCAAACGCTTTTGCATCATCAAATCTTTCTTCAAACCAAATAAGTTTTATTTTCCACAATTCACTGCGTACATCGTCACATACTTTGTAGTCCGACTTGAGATATTTTTTATTCCAAGAAAAGAAAATATTTTTCATTTTTCCGTCAATGTACCGACAAGCTTCAGTTGCTTTTTGCATTGCAGACTCTATAGCTATCTCTCCGATAACATAAATATCTTGCTCTGTACTTCGAGGATCTGAGTACATAATTTCGTTGCAATGATCGTTGCACCAAGTTTTTTCACAAACTTTTTCAATAAGAAAATTTTGTGAGACTACATAATGACAAGTCATAAGAATGCTAGTTGTCAAGATTAAGAGTGTTATTTTAGAAGACATGACTTTGGTTGTATAATTTGTCAATGTTTCATCTTTTTGTTTTCAAAAGTATCAAACCATTGCCTAATTTATAGTCTGATTTGAATAATTAGAAAAATAGGAACTCAAAAGTCAATGCAAGATATTATATTTTCTAATCTCGAATAGAAATAAATGCATACTGCACACCTTTCATGTCTTGTATAATTCAATATGTAATTCTGCGTTGGAAATGACACCTTTCAAGATGTGGCCTTACAGTCATGGTCTTGGTTCAACAACCTTGAGTGACGTAGAAATGAATTTTTATATAAAAAATGACGTATTCAACGGTTTACTTATTCTTTAAAGATCAAATATTGAAATTTATGTATGCTATAAAATTTATACTCACAAACATCATTCATATATTGAATCTAAAAGACACAATTAATCGTATTATTTATTATATTGTTATACATTAAAACGATTTGTAAACAACTACAATCTAACTAATTTGTAAATTACTAGACCTTTTCAATTTCATGATTTCATGAGTTTTTGAAATTTATTGCGGTATTGCCTGTAATGGGGAACAGTAATCGATCTCGTTATAACAAGAATATAATATCTGTTTTGTTTTGTTTTGTTTTTTAATATCTGTTTTGTTTTATAATGTGTTTAGGAACTCCCCAATTTTTAGCTTGATTTGAATGGTATGTCCGCAAGGTTAATATCAATGTGTTCATTCTTATAACTTATTGAAACCAATTACATATGAGTACATGAAATAAAGAAAAAGCAATAGAAAAATGAATATCTAGTTGTACTCATGTCGTAGTAGAAATCCGTCCGCCAAAGCCTTCTGAGAGACAAAAGATAACCTCTGTCTCAAAATAGAGAAAGCTGCAGGAAATTCCATACCTTTGGCCTCTGCCCATCTCGCCGCTACCATCTTGATCAGCTGATCCGCTCGCGCTCCAAAACCTCCTAAAGACTCCATAATGAATGGTAAAAAAATAAGCCCATTCGCCGAACAAGTAGCTTCATACCTTGCAATCTTTCTGTCTTCTGCTCTCCTGGCTGCCTCCCCTGACCCTATCCCTGCACCTCCCACGAAAGGAGATACAATAGACACGTCTACACAAAAATATCTGCTGGCTTTTCTCCCCCATCGAGAAGGCCTGATACCTCTAGTCTAGGCCCCATATTAGCCTCCCTGAAAAAGGTGTATAAAGCATCTCTCACCGCATTATGTCTTCTAATCCTCCTTCCACCACCAGGACAATGAGAATCATGATCACCGGCTGTGTCAGATGTATGCAACCCTGAGCATGCCATACAAGGTCGAGAATTTGCAAACACATCGTGCCCGGTACGGTATTCGAGAGCCAAACAATACGCCGCCGGGTTCATACGAAGCCCAGAAAAAGGCGCAGGTATCGCCGTTGTCCAAATACCACTCCCTAAAGCCGAAACTGCATCCACTAGGATATTCATTCGGGCTCTTCCCCGAACTTTGATCTCTTCCCTGATGACTTCAGCTCCACTAATCTGATAGGAGAAAACGGACGAAATCTCAAATTTCACTCATCCAGTAAGACACTACACCTTGATGAAGAGAATGAATCCTTCGTAAGCATCTCCCATAAAGTCCCCACCTGCACTAGAGATGCCACAGCTGCCGAGAGAGCCACATCGTTTCCCATAGGAATCCCTAACCCACCAAGTTTTAAGGGCAACCCTACTAATCTCCTTTGCACCATCGTAAAACCTGTGTTCCAAATATGAACCAGACTCTTATGCACTGCAACATCAAAAGAACGAATCGAATTTCCAATCCAACTAGGCTGTGAACTCCTCAAATTATACATCATCTTCGGCATGCCAACGCAAGCACAAAGAAGTAGTAACTCCAACTGCGGATTATCCAGTTTAGACACTTCATCTAAGATGGCTTGAATAACGCGGACTCTCTGCCCCACCACCTCATCCGCTCCTCTCCCATTAGCTGAAATAGGATTACCCAAAACCGATAAAGCCGGAGAACCCGAAACCACCACACCGTCTAGCAACTCTGGACGCTGGTCAATACCAACATCAGGCCACCACCATACGCATTTGCTATGGTTTACAACTAAGCCAAGTTGTGGCCCATATTCCAAGATAACTTGAAATGCTGTCACTAAATCCTCCCGAGGACCCATCAAAATACCATCATCCAGATACCAGGCGTTAAGCAACAACCGAGGACACAACTCTCCAACCCGACGAATCAATGGCTATAAAGTGATGGCAAAAAGTAAAGGTCCCAAAGGATCGCCTTGTTGCACCCCACGACAACTATAATTTCAACAGTTGATTATATTAATTTAGTTGTTAAATTAAATTTATTTTTCATTTAAATTGAAATGAATTAGCAAAAATTACGGCGCGTTCATAAATAGAAATCAATGGTTGAGATGATTTCCTTCTGTGTCACATAAATTTATTGCTCCTCCTTGAACCTCTTCATATATTTGCATATTATGATAGGGTTAAGTTCAAGACACACGTTTAAGTATTTGTGAGACAGAATGACTTAATCTTAATCGTTGATTATGAGAATAAAGCTAGTTTTAATAAATTTGTCGGTTGGATTCGCAAAAAATACGTGCCGGTTGGATGTGAAAGTTTTTAATATTTTAAATCTTATCCGTTGAATCATAATAAATCAACAGTTTAGATCGCATCCTATTTGATAGTAGTCCTTCATCTTTTTCCTATTATGACAATTGCCAAAAAAATTAACATGCATAAATAATTGGAAATATAAATATAAAGAAAAACATTGTAAGACATATTTCTCATCAAGAATTAATAAATGCATAGCATGAATAAGGTTCTAGGAGGACGGATAAATAAATGTGAGATGGTAAGACATGATCTCAACCGTTGAATACTAATAATCCAACGGATGAGATTTGATTCAAAAAATAACCGTTAACCTTAACCGCTAGGGTATTTTGTAAATCCAACCGCTCATTATATAAAAACCAACTTTAATCTCAACCGCATATTAATTTAATCTAACGATTGATATTATGTCCTTCCGTCTCACCTAAACTATTTGTTTCTCTTGAACTTTACCCTGCATAGCATACAACTTTTATGTGTTGTAATTTAGTATGTAAATACCGCATTTGAAGTGGAATCATTTGTTTCTTTACTAGATAATCACATATAAAATGTTAATCATTATACAAAATATAAATTCATCTACGCCATTCAATCATTTGGTGCATACTATAATTTGCAAAAAATTTGTGTATAAATGTGAACATTATATCATAATGGATATAATAATTATGTAAGGATATTATTTATAAAGGAAAAAATTAAAGAGACGATTATCTTTTCGTGAGATAGTGCGACACAATCACAACTTTTGATTACTAATAATCCAACAGATGAAATTTAAACTAAAAATAGCAGTTAAATCCAACCGTCCACATTTTATTAAAAATCAATTTAGTTTCAACCATCAGATTAATCAAATCAACTATTACGATCAAGTCCTCATGTCTCACAAATATAGAGTGTCTGATCTTTACCCTTATTTATAATTATCGAACTGAGTAATGATATAATGGGGATGCGATCTGTCAATTCCACTCCTTAGGCTTTATGTTTAGGATTATATAGGGTTGAGATCATGAGTCACAATATAATTTGTAAGATAAAAAGATATAATCTTAGCCGTTGATTAATTTAAAATCAAATTATTTTAATCTAGTCAGATATTTTTAATCATATCATATGTTTTAAAATAAAAAAAATTTCAAAGATATGATTTTTTCAATGATAAAGAATAATCAATCATTCTCACTTGACAAAAATTAATACATGCTTTTAATTTTACAAAATGATATATTCCTATATTTTATTTTGTTACATAACAATTCTTCGAATTTGTAACAATACTCATCAAAATTCTTTACACTTTAGTGTAATGCTTTTCAGTACAAAATTTTAGTGGTTTGTCAAATAACACACCAAAGTTCATAAACTTTAGTAAATTATTTCATAAATTTGTTATTAATGGTGCGTAATTTTGTGCACGATAAAAATATGATCTTTTGTACACATTATAATTAGTACTACTCTAAACCTGAGTAAGTTCAAGAAGAACATCAAAATACACTAAACGAAAAAATACATTAATGCACAAAAGGATAAAAATATATAAAGTGCTCATTGAGATCCGTTGGATCAATTTGATCCAACAGTGAGATAATGTGCTCAAATTCTTAAGATACATGAGGGTCTCAAATGATCTCTTCCGTATAAAAGCATACACAACATGTAAACCTTGTCACTTTTAAATCTATTGCATAAGAATATTTATGCGACAGATCATGTACGACAATATTCGTGTGTCATATTAACTCTTATCAGCAAAAAAATTACACCAAATATTTTTGTTGTTGCAAGATACAATTTGAGCATTAATAGTCCCCGAAATCACAGTGGATACATTCTAAATTTTAAATCTCTTTAGCCTTTCTTACTATTTTTGAATACGAAATAACGAAAATATGTGTTTCGATTAACAAAAATGAGTAATATTCAATGGTATTACCTACTTAAAGTTAATGATATTCGATTTGAGTGATGCTTCAATTTGTATTCATCAATTTGTATTAAGTTAGTAACTTAAAATTTTCCCCTGACGCAGCATATTGTCTAATTGTTTGTCAAATTCTCATAATTATCGCAAGTTTTGTGTTACAATTTTCGAAAATGATGAATAACCGCCAATTTAATTTTAAATTGCCATCTTCTGCATTTGGATTTTGTCTCACATCAAGTATTTGAATGATAATTGCAAAGTATATATAGTACCTGTAAGTCGACTTTTAGTTCAAACTAGGGACTGATTCAATGTATGCTTGCAATTTATCATACACGTCATGGTTGATCACGAATCACCAGCATGGAGAGCTTCTCATTAATTCTTCCGTTATAGGTGCATTTTATTGTTGTTGTTGTGGTAGAGGAACATAGTAAGCATAGTTCTCTTCTTCTTAGTTTGAACACTCTTTCACGCTCGTCATGATATGTAGGCACTCTGGACGACACATTATTGACTTCTTAATTTTCTCCACCAACTTGGTTACCTTGTCATCTACGATTTCTGCATTACACATCATGTACTGTAGTAAATTTATAAAAAATAAAAATAGAAAATACATATATAAATACTCTATACTAGATTATGCTCTCCTCGGCAACTATGCTAAATTTTGACGGCATGTCGTTGAGTGCTTTTAACTTAAATTTATTATTTGCTTACTAACTAGCAACCGATAAGTAAGGTGAAACGCAAGAAAGAGAAAACAAGTTTGTACATGTTCTACTAAATTCCTAAATGGGGATGTTGATTGATTGTTTTACTACAAGAAAACAGTTCATTTTCAATGATATTTTTTGATCTTATATTAAAACCGACATACTGACATGTATGTACGACATTGTTTATATACAACAACAGTCGATACAGTAACTGTAACGACCCAACCGGATCAGTCGATCCGAGCCGCTACAAGCCTAGCCTGTCCGAAACACATGTCACCCAAGTCCCCAAGGTCAATACAACCTAGGACCTTTATCTTTAAAAACCATGGTACTTAGGTGAAATGAGACTCAGCAGGTTAGCTTATCTAGCTAACTCTTTTTCTCATTCTTGTCGATGTAGGATGTTACATTCACCCACTGGCGGAGGCACATGTAGCCTAGGGTAGGCTTGGGCCCTCCCTCAAATTTGAGCCTTAATTTTTTTTTATATTGTAGTCTAAAATTTTAATTTTGTGCCTAAGCTAAACACAAACAAATCAATTTAGAGTTATGACATCAGAATTTTTTAGTGAAGGCTTCATCAAAAAAAAATCAAATCGGCTTTCTCGATTTGTTCCCTACGTCTTGCAAAAACAGTTCAAACTCGGCTTTCGAAATAGGGATAGAGGATGAATGGTTTGAATGATCTCTTGGTAGCATATATTGAGCGGGACATTTTCTTAAGCGTGAAAATTGAAGATGTACTTCAAACATTTCAGAATATAAAGTCCTCGCAGAGGAGTGCTATAAGCAGGTAATTTAATGAATGACGTTTTTTATGATGTCTGTTTTTTTATTCACATATTGTTGAAAAAAATTATATTATAATTTGGCCCTCCCTCATATTTTTTTCTGGCTTCGTCACTGCATTCACCCCCACTAACAGAATCCCAACGTCCTCGTTGGGCACAATCTAGACAGACTCTTAATCCTTATTTTCTGTTCACGGTCATATCTTAATCCTTCATCACAACTGGTTGTTTATTCATTGATTGACATGTGATTCTTTTGATTGAGTATTACTTACTCAATTCAAAACAAATCCACCTAAAAGTGAATAGTAACGTGTCAATCAATTATTGACATATTGATTGAGATGAAAAATTAAGATGTATCACACATATGTAAATAGGCACACAAATGTAAATGAGGGGTTAGATGTTAGTAATTGCTGCTCCGTATTTAGATGATAAAGTCATGTGGAAATAAATAACTCCAATATAAAATTTAGGATTAACTACAGAGATCATTTGTATAAAAAATTATATTTTACGGAACCACCTGTATATTGCATTCGACCACCTGCATAACATAGTTTATCGTTACCAATACCCACATATCACTGTTCTGCCAAAATTAATTTTTTATTACAATAATATTATTTTTACTACAATAGACCAATAACATAATAAATGAGTTTTCAATTGACCACTTCTACAATCACTCCTGTTACCATTTAACCACCTCTCCATTATCAGAGGTGATTGTTTGGTAACGACGATAATTATAAAGCTGACCGATTGCAATAATGAAATATATAGGTGATTACATATAATATGACATATTATACAGATGGTCATCTATAATTAACTCTATCTATTAATATCTGAATACAAAAATTAAGAACAAGAAATTCCAAAAAGTATTAGAACACTAATAAATAATATTGATTTTTATAAAAATATTTGATAATGACCCTTGTCAATTGATTTGAGTCCCTGGTAATGATTTTACAATGCTAACTAGCTCCTTTAGCTATTTGATTGCCTTAGTGATATCTTTTTGTAGAAAGGACTTGCAAAGATCATATTCTTTTTGTAGAAAGGAACTTGCAAAGATCATATTCTTTTTGTAGAAAGGACCTTGCAAAGATCATATTCTTTTTGTAGAAAGAACCTTGCAAAGACCACATTCCAGATATTACTGTTTCAACACTCTGGCAGCACTCTAGATCAGACCAAAAGAGGTTCTGTCAGAGGCATGACAATAACTGGAGTACTAAGATCCATGGTGTAAGTAATCAACACGCCAAGAAGAGCACAAACACCCGGAACAAGACCCAGCCCAGATCTTGTAATTGAGAAACAGCTATATATCGAGAAACATCCTTGAAGATCTGGAGAAGAACCTGAATTCCATTACGTGCAAAGTTTCAAAATTTTGACAGTAGCACTTTACTAGGTACTTTTCCAAATTAAAAGTTACAGCATGCAACACTTGTTCCAAAACATTTTATAACAATCACATGTTTCAGACCAAACATGAAGAATATGAAGTCAGAAGGCTTACTTTGATTTAATTCAAGAATATACAGGGCAAGACCACAAGACATTTTGTCAAGAAAGCTCAATGATCCATAAACAAACGCACATCCTTGATAATCTTTTCCGACAAGGACACTTTGCATGCTTACTCCTGTAACCTGATATAAAGCCACAAAGTTTGAGTCGAACTACCTTCTAAAATCTGCCATCTAACGCAGGTCAAGTTATATAGCAAGCATAACAATTCACATGTCATAGGAAATCAGTGAAAGACTTTTGAGTCATAAGTCAGCTCATGTTTTGATAAGTATATTGTCAGTTTTTGATAATGAATCATGAGGGATAACATTAAGTTAATGCTTGGATTCAAATGCACATCAAACTTCTAAGAGAAGTAAATAAGTATCAGGATCAGCTAATACCATCATCAGCGCATTTGCTACTCCAATGAAGACTGCTAAGATGTACATCAAAGAATTCATTTGTCGTGTCAATAAAATAATTCCGGTGCCACACAATACCCAAAGAATGCCTCCAATAGAGTAATATATTTTCAAGCGACGGCCAGTCCAAGTCATTTCCTATGGTACAGAGTACATACATTTAACATCACAAAACAATTCACCGAGAATGAGAAATTCCACACTATTATTAAATTAAGCACCTGAAGAATGATGGATATAATGAAGCTGCAAACGTATATGATAGCAGGAACAACTGCTTTGGATGATCGTGTCATCTGCAAATCGTAAGTAACATAAAATGCGAGAAAAGCCTGCAAGGAATAAACATCGTCAAAACTCAGAAGACCCAATATCTAGATGGGTGAAGAAATAACAACCGTTGCTTCTCCAATATTGGTGCATAGAGTATTACCTGAGAAACATTGACGACAAGCCTGGTAAGCATGTATACCATTGCAACTTGGTAGTACAACAATTTCTTAAACCAGTGGGACCATAATATCCTCTCCCTGATCTTGCCTTCAAAATCCATGGTCAATCTAAACAACAACAAGATAAGCCAAATCTGTTTTGCCCATACTCAACATTGAAAACCCTTAAACTTATATTGCATCACTAATACTAAAGTTTGTTGTTCTTTACTAAAATAGAGTACGAATAAGTTTCTGGGTGTGCAGTAAGAAAAAACATGCTGGTTACCGCGGCTCACTTGTTCCAAGATAGAAAATAGCTACAAAGCAGCATCCAATGAAAATAGATGAGTAGGCAATCCAGCGATACTGTTCAATCAAAATGCAAGTACCAAAACTTAGTATACATTGCTTCAATATTAATTAAGTGTGAATGGCATACCTGACTTTCTACATCAGCGGGACTACTTGCACTGCTGAAATGGAACACAAGAAAAGCGATCCCATAAAGACTTAAGTTTGCAACCTACAATACAACATATGCAGTCGCGATCAAGTCACTACCAACTATAATAGAAGAACAGAAATATAATGTAATAGTATTAAGCTGACTGACCATTGTAAATGCATTACGACAACTGACAAGAACCACTCGGCTGGTTGAGTTCAGAGTGATGCAGTTGACCATCGACCTACAAATACCAAAACAAAATTTGAAAGTTAAAAGTAACATATTCTGAACATAAAACAGGCTGCAACTTATAGATAAGGAGTCCGCTTTTACATGTGTGAAAACATACTGAAGTTTTTTAGAAGGGGTATGTAAGATTTACATGTGTGAAACTTGGGTTGCAGCCCACCCAATGTTGAAGATTGCGCCAAATATACTGTAACCAATCGTTTGTAATGCCAAAGAGTTGCTACCAATAATTTTGCAAGGGAGGCAGCCACCGAAGACTGAAGAGAAGGAAACAGCAACCAAAACTGATCCCGCAGCGTGCCACATTTTAAAATGACCAAATCTGTCTATCTAGCAAGAAATCCAATAGTATAATCAGTGCCGAGCCAGGGAAAACAAAAAAGATAGAAGATACATCATGCGAAAGAAGACGTTTATTTCCTTGCACGCTTAAACAGGAGGCTTGTAGCCACATAGAAAAGCCCTTCCAAAAATTACTGCATCTCTATGTATGCCTCTTTGATCAAGGAGCACGCAGTAATATTCAGTTATAGGGAGGAGAATAATTTGCAATGTGCTCATTGGAAGCATATGTTTCACTAATTCAATGCTTCGAAACAAATGATCCATTGAACTTGTATTAAGATCTGAACTGGACTATCCATCTTTAGTTGAATGCAGTCACTTTAATATTATAGAGAGCATTATTACCAGCTCTCCCGCAAATATGGTTGTGAATCCATCTGCAATTTGACCCGAAAGCATCACAGCTGCAGCATCCCTATAAACCATGGATTCAAAGCATAAGTATTCAAACAGGATTAATCTATATTCTAATATCCCATAATCAACTTATCCGAACATACCTCGGCGACAGTCCAATATCTGTTATGAATACTAGCAAATAAGTAAACCAACAAGCAGATAATGTCATTAAGCATATGTCCAACACCATACGAAAATACAGCCCATCTTCCAAGTGGCCTATGGAAAGAATCATCATTTCCTACGCCATGACCCATTCTAACCACCAAAAACAGAAACAACACCCCGGGCTCAAACCAAATTCTCTCGCTCAAACACGAATTACTTCGGCAATTTCTGTTCGTCACTTCACTTCAATTATACCTAACCAATTATACAAAGAGAAAATGAGACATAACTCCACAATGTCTACAGATGGAAAAATACACAAAGCTAAGATCAAATGTACAAAATAAAAAAATACAAAAAGTAGAAATACTAAATCTAATCTTGACGTGTAGAGTAAAACCATCACATGCGAATCACTTATTATTTAATATTAACATTTGAATAAAAACATGGCATCAAAAACGATGGAATTGTTCTTCATAATCGAATTCGAAACCCTAATTGCAAACCAACCTCAAAAAGCAGGGAAATAGTTTAAAAAAATGCAGCAATAAAATTGAAAAAGTCGACCGTATCGATACAAGAGGCGAGAGATGGAGAGTACCGATCGGATGAGAAAATCCGGTAGAGGATTGACGGAACTTTAGCGCTTCGTTCGTATCTGAATTCTGAAACTCTAAAGCATCCCTCGAAGCAGAGTCTCTCTTCTCCCGCAATGCAGGTGAATGAGAGATGTAAATGACGATTTGCCCTTTCAGATGATGGATTGGTTTTGAAGTATGAGGGTAGAATGGTAATTATTGAATATATTTTTTCTTGAAATGTGTGATGCGTGGGGACTGAACATTAGTTGGAAAATTGAAATTTGTATACAATGGCGTGTGTTGATAAATTTGAAATTATTTTGTTTTTATTTATGTGGTTTAATTTGATTGAGAGAAATCAATCGATTATAAATCACTTATTTAGTTACAAAAAATTTATTCTTACAGGAAATAGGGAAGAGGAAAAATAGGTAACATGTTTGGTATGTAATATTAGTAAAAAAATTAGGGATCATTTTCTTGATTTAATAAATTTGAGTGAAATTTGGTGACGATAATGGTATTAATTAGTACTCCCTCTATCCCATAATGTTTGTCCACTTTTCTTTTTGTGTGTCTCCTAATGTTTGTCAACTTTCATTCATTCACAACCACATGTTTTATCTTTCCTCTCAAATTCTTTTAAATCTTTTATTCTCAACCACACATTTTACACTCATTACTATCTTAAATATCGTGAAATATATGCTTTTGAACAAACTTAAGGGGACGGAGGGAGTATTATTTAACACAATAAAAGGTGTTATTTTAGGATTTAATTCAAAAAAATGAAGATGTGGAGTGGAAGTAGGGCCGGGGAAAGATGCGGTTGCAACTAACAAAAACTAACGGTCGTGATGTGCAAGCAAGAGATCACGTGCAAGACCAATTAAGCGAGCGGTCTCTTAGCTTGAAGATGTAATGTTGTCCTCTCAAGTTGCGTATGGGCTATTTTGGCGGCTTAGATTCCAACACGGTGCGGATGGGCCACTTTTGGAATGTCATTTGATTTGTATCGTTAACTAAATTTGGTAATGCTTACTTAGGGGTTGACATATGGCCCTTGGGCCAAGAAAGCCCGACGGGGGCCCGATGGCCCGACCGGCCCGAGCCCGACCCGAGCCCGACATGCGGCCCATCCCGACCCTAGCCCGAGTACATTAGGGTAGGGCTAGGGCCTTCATTTTGAAGCCCGACCCTAAATTAGGCCCGGCCCGACTTAGGGCGACCCGAAGGCCCGGCCCTAAACTAGATACCAAGCTCATATAAGCTCGGATAATCAAGTTCATATAAATTTAAGAGCTCAACTAATTAAGCTCAATTAAACTTAAATTAACTTGAATGGTCTCAGCCGAAGGGCGAGATACAAATTTTCATCAGATGGGGTTATATATTTATACAGAGTTTGCTACTCATTCCTTCCAAAAAATTTCGATGTGGGATTGTGGTCCGCGGACCCTGAAGGATTATTTCCGCGGACCCTTAAGAATTAAATTAATTATTAAGGGTCCGCGGAAATAATCCTTCAGGGTCCGCGGACCACAATCCCACATCGGAAATTGCTGGAAGGAATGAGTTGCGAAGTTTGTATAAATAAACCAACCCTTCCAACAAAAATTTCGTTCATCTCTTGGCTCTTTAGCTGAGATGAAACGTATATAATTTGAGCTTATTTGAGTTCAAAATTGAGCTCTAGTTAAGCTTGATATTAAAATTATTTTATTTAGTATAAGGTTTTGGCTTTTTTAAAACAGGCTGGCCCGACCCGGCCTTGTTTTATAGGGCTGTTTATAGCCCTAAGGCTTTGACTCTCAAGCCCGAGCCCGACCCGACCCGGCCCGAGATTTATCGAAGGGCTGCCTATATTTTTAAATTTTCCGGCCCGGCCCGACCCGAATTAGGGCCGGGTAGGCCCGACCCGGCCCATTGTCAACCCCTATGCTTACTAGCCCCACAGACAGTAGTACATATCTTGTCTTTCTTCTTTATCTTTAAAACTAGTATTTCGTGCAGAGATTTTGGAAGGATCTGGTATAAAGTGAATGTTTTCATAAAAAATATAAAGTCATCATAACTTTTAATTTGTTATCAAATTAAGGGTAAATATGTAAAGTAAGGCTTTTAGATAATTATATTAAAAATGTGATTACCATAATATCACCTTAAAATCCGCAACCGGTTACAACACTTTATAATTTATGACTGATTTAGTATCCAACATGATTTTCTAATTAAAAAAAATTGTTTAAGAACCGATTAACATATTTATTTTGAATCATATATATTTAAGAGATTATTGATGGGTGGTTTTACAATTGAATACAAGATATTATGAGAAAAAGTGGTGAGGTCAAGGTTCGAACCCTGGCCCTGAAGTTCCGTTGTCAGGTCCCTTAACCAACAGAGCACCACTCTGTTGGTGGAGGACAAACTTTAGATAGTTCAAGTAATGGAAATAAATAGTTCAAGAACCATATAGTACAATTTTTTGGACCATATATAAATTCATTAATTTAATTTTTTAAGATTTCATATGGTCCAAATAATTATACTAGATGGTTCTAGAACCAAAAATAACAAATTGATGGATCATAAGGATATTGATAAGTTTCCAATATATGGTTCATGAACCAGCTAGTGATATATTATGATTTTTGTAATATGGTTCATGAACCAGCTAGTGATAAATTATTGTTTTTTTAATATGGTTCATGAACCTAATAGTGATAATTTACAAACCATACAAGTATTTTGCATATTATATCAAACCATTCAATGAACATGAACCACTATTGGATTATGTATCAAAAACTCAGTATTTTTTGCATTGGTTATTCAACAAAACATCAATTAAGAGTAATAGTTATAAAATGATCCATAAAAAACACAAGTTTCTTTCATATGCAGCGTACGACATCATTTCTTTGCCGCTTTATCGGTACGTTCTTTTGTTTCCTTTTGTCGAAACATTGCCAGTCTTTTATTCCAACCGGCTTTCAACTCGTTGTGTTTCCAAGCCAGTATTAGCACAATGTATAAGTTCCATAGCTTATCTAACACTTTTTTTGAACATGCAAAAATGCAATGTCAGACATCAAATGTCAGAGAAAACACACAAAACAAAACCCTAACTAAATCGCAACCACTATCTAAACGAATCTCTAACAAAATACACAAAACGAAACCCTAACAAAACTTACAAGTCGTGCGAAGACATGTTCTTTATGTTGTTAGGAGTGGCGAATGACGAAAAATCGACGCAGACACGAATAAGAATGGCGGACACGGATGAGAGCGTGTCTTTGTCTGAAATTAGCAGGTTGTTTCACGATTTCAAAATCCATAATTTTTGGGGTGAATAGGTGATTCGCGAAACAATATTATTTTTATGTTCCTAAATTATCCTTCACATTTAATTTAGAATTATTTTAATTCCATAATTGGCAACTTATAAATTTGATTTGGTAAAAAATCAGGTGTGTTGATATGTTTTTTAACGGCTTATATTAGTATTTATTTTATACACATAAGAGACTTTTTATCAGATCTGCTCCCTTTCTATGCATGTTTTTTATTTATTAAATATATTAAATCTAGCTATCAAAAAAATTAAATCTAAATAAAGTATGGTACAAAAATTATAATTAGGGTTAAGGGTATTTAGGAAAGAAAATCTGGCTTCGTTATTAACGTATAGGGTTTGGTTCCGATACAAACCACATTTAAAATAAAAACTTAGAACCAATATAAACCATACGATCAAACAATTCAATGGATGTGATTAATGACATTATTAATATGGTAATTACTATCATCAATCAATATGAGGGGCACACTTGTCAATTCAATTTTTAGAATTGATAATTAATGATTTTTTGAAAGTGTATTAATATATTTTTATAAAAAAGTGCATTACAATATTTTTGTAAAAGTGCATTAAAATATTTTTTAAAAGTGCATTACAATATTTAAAAAAGTGCATTACAATGTCTGCAGATTAAAAAAATTATTACAATTTTTTAAAATTTTGATGCATTTTTGAAATTTCTAGTAATGCACTTTTTATTAAAAAATTGATGCACTTTTAAAGTATTTAGTGATGCACTTTTTATATCCACTAATTTAAAATTTTAAAATAAATTATATAAACTAAATTTTTGCAATTTAAAATAATCCATTTATTAACTATATTGATCTGAAATGATAGATATGCCCTTTCATCACTAAAAATAATTAATATTTGATTAATGGGGTCATCAATCAAATTTGACTACTTGCAATCTAATATAAATAACCTTTTCCTTTAAAATCTCATCTGAGTGTAACAGCTAATTTAAAAAAAATTGCTCAAGAGGATGATTTAAAATTTGAGTGTTCTTAGTTGAGTGATTGTAGTTCACATAACTTTTGTATTTTTTTCTTTACAATTAATGATGGTTTCGTTAAAATTGAACTATTAAAACTGTGATTTTCGACAAAAAATCTTTTAAAATTGAACTAGTTCATCAAAGAGTTATGACTCAGTGTAACACAATTAAAAAATAGGATAATTAACTCCTGCGAGACAATTAAGTTACTTGCGATTGGGTACAAAACTAGTTCAGGCAATTTTTGTAATTTTCCCTTATATAAACATAGTCAACCTTGCTACATCTTAATGAAAGAATATGCCGTCAAATTTGAGATTTCAAGTTACCAACTCGTTGCAACTATGTTCTGTGAAAGTGTTAATGAACCTTCTTGTAAGACTTCTGGCTTACAGCAAATATATTGTCCCTAGTGGTACAGAACTTTTTTTAAAGATATCTTCTCCCTAGTTGATCATTATTAGGCTAGTCCAACTTGAAAGTACTAGAAGAGTTCAAGGGCTAGAAAATTTAGAAGCGAAGCCAGCCATATAATTACCTAGACTTGGGAAGGCATCTTTTTACATCACACTACGTTGGCCCTAACGACAATATCAGTAGTTTAATACTCCCCCGTCTTCAAAAATAGTGAGCTAATTAGGAAAGTATGATCGAGAAAGTGAATATAAGAATATAATAAATGAAGAAAGATAACCGTTGTAAGAGAAAAAATCAGTAAAAAGAATAATTTAATTGATATTAAATGATGAACACAAAATATATTATATATTGTGTTTACGACAACTTTTCTTAAGCTGAAGGATCAAATTGCCGCTTGTACAACTACAATATTACATTCAAGTCTTTTGGTACGATGATAACATATAATTGGACAATAACAAAAAAAATTGGCTTGTTGGATATTTTAATTAAAATTGATACCATACAATTAAAAGATAATGTATAAAAATAACTGCTTGTTCACACTCCAAACGTAGAATCGGTAATAATGAACAATCAACTACCCTTCAAACGACTCATTAAGGAAAGATTGGGTTACACAGTCCAACGACCTGTGTTAATTGACCAAAAATCACTGATGTTTTTCTGTATAAATTATAAGCAACCAATTTTAGACAATTATAAATACACCAAAAATATATTTTTGCACAAAATCAACTAGCAAGTTTTAACCAATAAAACTGATCAAACTTGGCCATCAAGATTGAATCTGAAATTGATTCGAATTTTACAAATCCGTATTCTTTAGTACATTTTAATCTGACATATGATTCAGCTCTTTTGCAAACCCTATCCCACTAGCAACCTAATTAAATAACATGTAATATACTATGAATCAACTTATAGTTAACAGCAATTAATAAACCCTACTAGTTTCGGGAAAGAGTGTTGAAACACATATGAAACAAGATCACCCCATTTATAAATTATATTTGACTTGACCTACGCATTCTCACCCCTCTTTCCTATTTAAACCCTACAAATACTACTTTCCCATCATCTCTCTCTTCCCGTCTCTGATCTCTCTTCATCCAAAGCTCTGCAAAATCAATTGGGATTTTGCAAAAGGCCAACCATGGATGGTGAAGTACTACTAAGTGGCAACAATAGTGACCATAATAATACACCAGCATACAGTTACATGAAGATGATACAAAGTCAAACCCTAGCATCAAATTATACTTTTGTTCATCAGGCAAGTTGCATCCCCGAAAACAAGCAGTCGAGGCTGATCACAAAGCAGAAGGCGCACAAGATAAGAATTATCCACATAATACCACCGGAGATCATCCAAACTGACAAAGCCAACTTCAGAAATCTGGTTCAGAGACTTACAGGCCGATCTTCATCAGCTCTAAAAACCAGAAACAAGAAGCATCAGACGCCGCAAGTAAGCTCGTGTTATGAAAACATGAGTTATTTATTGAGTTTCAGTGGTTATATTGGTTCAAGCAACGCCAGCAGCTCTAATACAAACATGTCATTGGACGATCCCAATCACGAACAACTCAACATGAATGCGAAATCTGATCGCGATTTGTTGATTAGTGGATTGGAAGCAAAAGTTGTGAAAGATGAAGTGATAGACGAATTAGAAAATGGTTTTTGCATTGATAGGTTTTTAGAGTTGGATAACAGCTGGCTTTCACAAGATACTAATTCACTGCCCTATTTTGACTCCAATCTGGCCATTGATCACTATGGAGAATTCTAAATCAGATTTTATGAAGACTGTACCTTTTGGCAGTGGATATTGTACATACCCTTGAAGAAATTTGATCCATGTGATCACTATATAGTTAACAATTGGATTGATTGAATTTGTGTTCACAAGGGCATATAGCATTTTGTACTTTCTCACCATCACTATTTACAAAACGTTTAAAGTTATGCAACTCCGAGATTTGCTCTAAATTGTTAGGTGTGAATGCTACAACTTAACTTCTTATTATCGTAAGGAAAACCATTACAAATTCAACAGGTACAACTCCCAGCAGATCAGTGTATCGCTTGGTTCGCGAGTATGAATGGGTGCGTTGTTTGTTTTAGTATCATAGGGGGAGGGTGACCATTTTTCAAATTGAAAAAATTGGACGTAATGCTTTAAAATGTGGAGGACGTTATAACTGGAGAATGCGATTGTGTTATGATGAATGAAAAACAAAAAAATACATTTTTATCACACACGAAAAATACTTTTAAAGTGCTAAGAAGTATGTCCAAGATAAAAAGTAAGGATAATAATCGTAAGCTACCCGAATAATGTTTTCTCCGGAAACATCTATCCATACAATAAATTTTTGCCACGAACTAAATCCTTTGGTTAGCTATTGTTCATCTGCAACCACTCCTGCTAACTTCGTAAATTATCTCGTCAAGTGCGTGTATACATTTTCACGAGCTTTAATGAGTGATTTATAAAAAAATTATGAATAAAAAATAAGTTGAGAGTGAAAATATATTTAGGATAAGATTTATGGAAAATAAGTAATAAAAATATTTTTTATTAAAACAATGCTATACTGTAATAATAATTATAACATCAATTAGATTATTTTTAAAATCATAAAGATTAATATTTACCAAGTAGACTTATGCATTTTTAGCTAAATATTCAACATGTATTTCATCATCAAGCAAATAAATAAAAATATAGAAGTAAAGAGCAAAATTAAATGAGGGGACAAGTATTTTCGGTATTGAAAAAATCAATTGATCACAATTCCCTTGCCTAATACTTTTTCTTGTATATAGAGGTGAGCATTTTGATCACTTTGATCACTTTGATCATCCGTTCATACCCATGACCGGTACATTGGGTATTACTCATATTTAATAGCAATCTCTTGGCTGTTTGCACAATATAGATTGACTTGAAATCAACTCAAAATACGAAGGTCGCTAGATACATACTTCATAACCAACAAATGACAATTATCTTGTTAACTGATATATAAAAAGATTGAGTACGACAACGAAAAAAACTTGCAAATAAAAACAAAACCAATACAAATTTATAGTATACTCTTTCTTTGTGGCTGCATCAGCGCATCAGCGCATCAGCTTACCTTTTTATTAATTCATGAAAAATGAAGTTTTGTCTCTATGCTCATTTTATGTGTCATGCGTCTTCACTAAATACTTCAAAGTAACAGAAATTTAACTGTATCAGTGAATTCTAGATATGTAAAATTTGATAAATAATTATATTATTACTGACTTATCTCTTCTATATATAAAACGAAAGGGCTCTATTGACAGTTACAATTTTGAAGCCACAAAATTCTTCCTATTATACCCTTAATGCTTTTCATAATTACTTTGATTAGTACACTGCTTATTTAATTATATAAAATATGAAGAATAAATGTGGTATAATTTAAATTATTTAATCATCGTGCACAAAATTGTGCACCATTTAACTAGTTAAAAATAATTTATATTTTCGTTGCGCAACTCTAATATTATAAAGATTTATGAATTCTATTAAATGATTTTTAATTCTAAC
This sequence comes from Sedum album, assembly GCA_006409495.1. NCBI lineage: Eukaryota > Viridiplantae > Streptophyta > Magnoliopsida > Saxifragales > Crassulaceae > Sedum > Sedum album. The sequence goes on along the minus strand of QZGG01000999.1, from coordinate 3,554 downwards.
AGTATAATGCAATTTTTTTACTGGTCGAGTCTTATTAGAAGAAATGAAATTTAATAATCTCAATATTAATAAGGAGGCATCCATTTTCGGAACTTGCTTTTTGTAGTAAATTTTGACACTAATTAAAGCAACTATCAAACCCTAATACACTCCACAAAATCAGCTCAACCTTACCCTTCATTAGTATACAATCAACCAACGCAGCCACAAAATAAAATGATCAAAAATAGCAAAATCCCAAAGATACACACGGCCAAAGTTATCTACCTCCAACTATAAAACCAACAATATCCTTAACACCAAAATCAGGCAAACAGCATTTACGTTTCTCTCGAGAACTAAAGCTTGTTTACCTCAATATCATCTCAAAATCTTGACCGATTCACCCGCTCGATCTCATTCATAAAATGGACATGAAGAAGGTTGCATGCGCTGCCCTCATCGCGGCTGCCTCCATCAGCTCCGTCTTAGCCATTGACGCACCTGCTGCTGCTCCTGGCCCTGCTTCCAGCGACGCATCCACATCCGCCGTCCCTTTCGTTGGATCATTGGTTGGTGCAACCATTGCTTCCTTCTTTGCTTTCTACATGCACTAAGATGGAAGGAACATGCAAGTTTTAAAATGTTACAATGACTATGTGCAAAACTTCGCAAGCGTAATAATTGAATTTTCAGTGCAAAATATGACATTTTTATAAGAAAAATCTGAGAGTTTTACCCTCCGTTAGGATGTGGAAACGTAATGGAAAGAATATTTAAGAGAAATTTAAAGGAAAGTAATAATTTTCCATATAAAAATTGAGAGGAAAAGTTTATATTGTTTCTTCTGTTATTTTTTATTTTCCATAATTCAACCAAACACACCCAAATATTTTTCTATAAATTTTCCATCAAATTTTATTTTCCTCCTATTTATCCATGCAACCAAATGGAGCCTTAAAATAAGGATTTTCTCTACTCATTTGGATGACTATGATATACTTATTAATTACTTATCAACTAGTAGATATGGGAACAAAATACTCAGTTAATATGACTTAAAAGTCGGCTTACAAGTCATGGTCGAAGATTCAAAATATACTTAGTTATTAGCCGTCAACTAATAGATGTGGGCACCTTGTCACATAATTTTTTTAATTTTATACAACACATTTTTCTTTTGGGTTGTCTCCTAATATTTGTCAACTTTCAATCATTTTCAACCACATATTTTATATTTTTTTCTAAATTTTATAAATCACATTTTCAACCACATATTTTACACTCATTACTATTTTAAATAATGTAAAAATTATGTTTTCGGGTCAAAGTGAGAATTTGTTCAATATAAATTCGTAATTTAATCATGGTATCAAAGAGGATTAGACTTACTGTTAGATCCTGAGGTTCACATCCCTCAAGAGGGTTTTGAGGTTCGGATACCTCTTGTGAACTCAAAGGATCACGTACCTATGTTTTGATGATGACAACACTTGTTTAATGTCTTCAATGAAGTGTTCAGGTTTCTATACCTGAGTTAAGGACTAAAGGACTCGACAATCAAGAAGGACCTGAAGGATCAAGTACCTATGATTGACATTCAGGGACCTGAAGGTCAGCAGAGCAGGTAAAGGAAGTCAGAGCAGGTGAAGGAAGTCAGAGCAGGTGAAGGAAGTCAGAGCAGGTGAAGGAAGTCAGAGCAGGTAAGGGAAGTCAGAGAGCAGCTGAAGGACTTCAGAGAGCAGCTGAAGGACTTCAGAGAGCAGGTAAAGGACATCAGAGAGCAGGTGAGGGAAGTGATCAGAGTTGATGGGAGATGTCTTGCAACAGATATCAAGGACATCACATCGGTCACTGTTCACGTCACATTGGTCATTGTTCACATCAAGTCTCTGTTGATGGAAGTCACATCGGTAACTGTTCATCAATAGTACAAGTCCCTGTAGATGGGTTTGTGTATAAAACCATGAAGACAAACCATTTTCAAGTGTGTTCTCCAACTAAAAACTCAGAGCAAACTCAGGGAATCTAGTAAGAGATTCAAGAGAGTTTGAGAGCTTCTTGTGTAAGGCTAAAGCGCATTAAGAAGGCTAGCTCGGAGTTGAGGGTCACGAGGACCTGGAGACACGGTGGAGAGAACCCAAGGAGGTGTCTCCCATCCAGAACTCATTGAGCAACTCAAGGAATCCAGAGAGAGATTCGAAGGAGTTCAAGATCTTATTGTGTAAGGCTAAAGCGCATCAAGAAGATAAGCTTGGAGTTGAGGGTCTCGAGGACCTGGAGACACGGCAGAGGGAATCAAAGGGGAACGAAGGCATTCTGAGTAAGGCTAAAGTGCATCAGGATCCTGACCCTTTGGTGTGTGAGAGTGACATCCGGTTCAGGGGGAATCGTTGGAGGGTCGCGTCCCTGAAGTCACGAACGGGGGTCCTGAATCTCTGGGTGAGTTGACTTCCTTTTGTAATAGCTTGAGTAGTTATTACATGTGTACAAATATTGTAGGTATTTGTATAGTCGATTGATTTAATAAAGAAATCTTTCGACGTTATTTCCGCTGCGTTTTATTTCTGAGGTACTTGAACCTGCAAACTTGGTTTAGGTCCCTAACAGTTCCTAGACCTCGTGAGGTACATATCTAATCACGGTCCTATCACTTACGCTCAATATGAATAGTAGAAAGTGTGCAATGCATCGGCCATCCTTGCAAAAAACACAACGATGGATGGATTAGTAATCGCGGTCTACGCAAAGGGCTCTATGCGAACAATCGAGACGCTTATTTGCTACAAATCCCGCCACATATGTGAGCCACAAAGTATTGGAATTGTTTCTCGATGTTCACAATATTTTCAACTGAAAAGCGTATAAAAATTGATAAATTGATTACATTGATCCGCCAAGAGATATGTGCTAACTTACATTGAATCATAATTAAAACATATAAACTTAAATTTTTAAATCATATTGATGAAATCTTAAAATGACTCAAATAAAATGTACATTACTGCTCTATAAAAATAAGGGCGTAACCAGTTTCCAATTCATATTTCTGTTTTTTAAACTGATTGAGGTATGCACAACCCATTTGAGCTCCATTGGTTGACACATACATCATTATGATGTGCTTCTTCCTTTAAGTCTCTTAGAAATCCATCTCAGTGCATATGAATCATAGACATAATTTTAAAAAATATTACAGACCTCAAACGGATATGCACTTAGGAGGGTTAGAATCATTGACTTTTGTAAACAAAGACGGAATAGTTAACCAAAACGATACATCTAATTTGGTGGACTCGTGAACCCTCTTTTGCATTCGTTGATTGCATTTTTTGGATGCACCAGATTGCACCACGTCATTGCATTTGTCATGTGCACATCACATGTGCATCACGTGCAACTCACATGATTCATTATTGCGTTGGCACAATCTGGTGCATCCAAAAAATGCAATTAACGGATGGAAGAGGGCGTTCACGAGTCCACATGATTAGATAGATTCATATGATACATATCCTAGTTAACTATTAGACCACTTATCTTGAGCATGATTTATCATCCACTTCGAATTTCCT